>CAWWDY010002337.1:0-255113 GCA_963942605.1 Poecilus cupreus
ACGAAAGAAACATGAATTTGTCAGTTTGAATAGTTCAAAACAGCGTTTTTCTATGTTTTTGCAAGTTTAAAACAGCAGTTTTATCGTGATTTCACAAAAATCCACCGTTTCGAACGAAAGAAACCTGAATTTATCAGTTTGAATAGTTCAAAACAGCGTTTTTCTATGTTTTTGCAAGTTTAAAACAGCAATTTTATCGTCATTTCTCATAAATCGCCGTTTTGCACGAAAGAAACATGAATTTATCAGTTTGAATAATTAAAAACAGCGTTTTTCTATGTTTTTGCAAGTTTAAAACAGCAATTTTATCGTCATTTCTCTTAAATCGTTGTTTCACACGAAAGAAACATGAATTTGTCAGTTTGAATAGTTCAAAACAGCGTTTTTCTATGTTTTTGCAAGTTTAAAACAGCAATTTTATCGTCATTTCTCATAAATCGCGTTTCACACGAAAGAAACATGAATTTGTCAGTTTGAATAGTTCAAAACAGCGTTTTTCTATGTTTTTGCAAGTTTAAAACAGCAATTTTATCGTCATTTCTCATAAATCGCCGTTTCGCACGAAACAAACATGAATTTATCAGTTTGAATAGTTGAAAACAGCGTTTCTCTATGTTTTTGCAAGTTTTCAACAGCAATTTTATCGTCATTTCTCATAAATCGCCGTTTCGCACGAAAGAAACCTGAATTTATCAGTTTGAATAGTTAAAAACAGCGTTTTTCTATGTTTTTGCAAGTTTAAAACAGCAATTTTATCGTAATTTCTCATAAATCGTGGTTTCGCACGAAAGAAACATGAATTTGTCAGTTTGAATAGTTCAAAACAGCGTTTTTCTATGTTTTTGCAAGTTTACGACAGCAATTATATTGTCATTTCTCATAAATCGCCGTTTCGCACGAAAGAAACATGAATTTGTCAGTTTGAATAGTTCAAAACAGCGTTTTTCTATGTTTTTGCAAGTTTAAAACAGCAATTATATAGTCATTTCTCATAAATCGCCGTTTCGCACGAAAGAAACATGAATTTATCAGTTTGAATAGTTGAAAACGGCGTTTTTCTATGTTTTTGCAAGTTTAAAACAGCAATTTTATCGTCATTTCTCATAAATCGCCGTTTCGAACGAAAGAAACATGAATTTGTCAGTTTGGAAGGTTCAAAACTGCGTTTTCTATGTTTTTGCAAGTTTAAAATAGCATTTTAAATACGTCAGTTTAGATTGTTGAAAACAGCGTATTTTGCTAGTTTAAAACAGCAGTTTTATCGTGATTTCACAAAAATCCACCGTTTCGAAGGAAAGAAACATCAATTTATCAGTTTGAATAGTTGAAAACAGCGTTTTATCGTGATTTCACAAAAATCCGCAGTTTCCAACAAAAGAAATTCATCAGTTTGATTAGCTGAAAACAGCGTTTTTAATGTTTTTACAAGTTTAAAACAGCAATTTGAATCTCATAATTCGCCGTTTCGTACGAAAGAAACATTTCACCCAATCCAAACACCACAAACACCAAACCTAAAACCCCGAACCCCAATCCCCAACTCAAAACCCAACCCTCAACCCCAAACCTCAAACCTCGAACCCCAAACCTCAAACTTCGAACCCCAAATTCCTAACCTCAAACCCCAAACTTATACCCCAAACCTCAACCCCAAACCTCAACCCCAAACCTCAACCCCAAACCCCAAAACTTAAACCTCAAACTTCGAACCCCAAATCCCTAACCTCAAACCCCAAACCTCAACCCCAAACCTCAACGTCAAACCTCAACCCCAAACCTCAAGCCCAAACCTCAACCCCAAACCTCAACCCCAAACCTCAACCCCAAACCTAAACCCCAAACCTCAACCCCAAACCCCAAAATTCGAACCCCCAACCCCAAACCTCAAACCCCAAACCTCAACCCCAAACCTCAAACATCGAACCCCAAACCTCAAACCTCGAACTTCAAACCCCAAACCTCAAACACCGAACCCCAACCCCAAACCTCAAACCGCGAACCCCAAACCTCAAACCCCAAACCTTAACCCCAAACCCCAAAACTCGAACCCCAAACCCCGAACCTCCAACCCCAAACCTCAACCCCAAACCTCAAACCTCGAACCCCAAACCTCGAACCCCAAACCACAAAACTGAATTTGTCAGTTTGGATAGTTCAAAACAGCGTTTTCTATGTTTTTTCAAGTTTAAAACAGCATTTTAAATACGTCAGTTTAAATTGTTGAAAACAGCGTTTTCTTGGTTTTGCTAATTTAAAACAGCAGTTTCATCGTGATTTCACAAAAATCCACCGTTTCGAACTAAAAAAACATGAATTTATCAGTTTGAATAGTTGAAAACAACGTTTTTCTTGTTTTTGCAAGTTTAAAACAGACATTTGAATCTCATAATTCGCCGTTTCGCACGAAAGAAACATTTCACTCAATCCAAACACCACAAACACCAAACCTAAAACACCGAACCCCAAACCCCAACTCAAACCCCAACCCCAAACCTCAAACCTCGAACCCCAAACCTCAAACTTCGAACCCCAAATCCCTAACCTCAAACCCCAAACTTCAACCCCAAACCTCAACCCCAAACCTCAACCCCAAACCTCAACCCCAAACCTCAACCCCAAAAACCAAAACTCGAAACCCCAACCCCAAACCTCAAACTTCGAACCCCAAATCCCTAACCTCAAACCCCAAACCTCAACCCCAAACCTCAACCCCAAACCTCAAACCTCGAACCCCAAACCAAAAAACTGAATTTGTCAGTTTGGATAGTTCAAAACAGCGTTTTCTATGTTTTTGCAAGTTTAAAACAGCATTTTAAATACGTCAGTTTAGATTGTTTAAAACAGCGTTTTCTTGGTTTTGCTAGTTTAAAACAGCAGTTTCATCGTAATTTCACAAAAATCCACCGTTTAGAACTAAAGAAACATGAATTTATCAGTTTGAATAGTTGAAAACAGCGTTTTTCTTGTTTTTGCAAGTTTAAAACAGCAATTTTATCGTCATTTCTCATAAATCGCCGTTTCGCACAAAAGAAACATGAATTTGTCAGTTTGAATAGTTCAAAACAGCGTTTTTCTATGTTTTTGCTAGTTTTCAACAGCAATTTTATCGTCATTTCTCATAAAACGCCGTTTCGCACGAAAGAAACCTGAATTTATCAGTTTGAATAGTTAAAAACAGCGTTTTTCTATGTTTTTGCAAATTTAAAACAGCAATTTTATCGTCATTTCTCATAAATCGCCGTTTCGCACGGAAGTAACATGAATTTATCAGTTTGAATAGTTGAAAACAGCGTTTTTCTATGTTTTTGCAAGTTTAAAACAGCAATTATATCGTCATTTTTCATAAATCGCCGTTTCGCACGAAAGAAACATGAATTTGTCAGTTTGAATAGTTCAAAACAGCGTTTTTCTATGTTTTTGCAAGTTTAAAACAGCATGTTTATCGTCATTTCTCATAAATCGCCGTTTCGCACGAAAGAAACATGAATTTATCAGTTTGAATAGTTGAAAACAGCGTTTCTCTATGTTTTTGCTGGTTAAAACAGCAATTTTATCGTCATTTCTCATAAATCGCCGTTTCGCACGAAAGAAACAAGAATTTGTCAGTATGAATAGTTGAAAACAGTGTTATTCTATATTTTTGCAAGTTTAAAACAGCAATTTTATTGTGATTTCACAAAAATCCACCGTTTCGAACGTAAAAAACATGAATTTATCAGTTTGAATAGTTCAAAACAGCGTTTTTTCATGTTTTTGCAAGTTTAAAACAGCATGTTTATCGTCATTTCTCATAAATCGCCGTTTCGCACGAAAGAAACCTGAATTTATCAGTTTGAATAGTTAAAAACAGCGTTTTTCTATGTTTTTACAAATTTAAAACAGCAATTTTATCGTCATTTCTCATAAATCGCCGTTTCGCACGGAAGTAACATGAATTTATCAGTTTGAATAGTTGAAAACAGCGTTTTTCTATGTTTTTGCAAGTTTAAAACAGCAATTATATCGTCATTTTTCATAAATCGCCGTTTCGCACGAAAGAAACATGAATTTGTCAGTTTGAATAGTTCAAAACAGCGTTTTTCTATGTTTTTGCTAGTTTTCAACAGCAATTTTATCGTCATTTCTCATAAATCGCCGTTTCGCACAAAAGAAACATGAATTTGTCAGTTTGAATAGTTCAAAACAGCGTTTTTCTATGTTTTTGCTAGTTTTCAACAGCAATTTTATCGTCATTTCTCATAAATCGCCGTTTCGCACGAAAGAAACCTGAATTTATCAGTTTGAATAGTTAAAAACAGCGTTTTTCTATGTTTTTGCAAATTTAAAACAGCAATTTTATCGTCATTTCTCATAAATCGCCGTTTCGCACGGAAGTAACATGAATTTATCAGTTTGAATAGTTGAAAACAGCGTTTTTCTATGTTTTTGAAAGTTTAAAACAGCAATTATATCGTCATTTTTCATAAATCGCCGTTTCGCACGAAAGAAACATGAATTTGTCAGTTTGAATAGTTCAAAACAGCGTTTTTCTATGTTTTTGCAAGTTTAAAACAGCATGTTTATCGTCATTTCTCATAAATCGCCGTTTCGCACGAAAGAAACATGAATTTATCAGTTTGAATAGTTGAAAACAGCGTTTCTCTATGTTTTTGCTGGTTAAAACAGCAATTTTATCGTCATTTCTCATAAATCGCCGTTTCGCACGAAAGAAACAAGAATTTGTCAGTATGAATAGTTGAAAACAGTGTTATTCTATATTTTTGCAAGTTTAAAACAGCAATTTTATTGTGATTTCACAAAAATCCACCGTTTCGAACGTAAAAAACATGAATTTATCAGTTTGAATAGTTCAAAACAGCGTTTTTTCATGTTTTTGCAAGTTTAAAACAGCAATTTTATCTTAATTTCTCATAAATCGCCGCTTCGCACGAAAGAAACATGAATTTGTCAGTTTGAATACTTCAAAACAGCGTTTTTCTATGTTTTTGCAAGTTTAAAACAGCAATTATATCGTCATTTCTCATAAACCGCCGTTTCGCACGAAAGAAACATGAATTTGTCAGTTTGAATAGTTCAAAACAGCGTTTTTCTATGTTTTTGCAAGTTTAAAACAGCATGTTTATCGTCATTTCTCATAAATCGCCGTTTCACACGAAAGAAACATGAATTTGTCAGTTTGAATAGTTCAAAACAGCGTTTTTCTATGTTTTTGCAAGTTTAAAACAGCAATTTTATCGTCATTTCTCATAAATCGCCGTTTCACACGAAAGAAACATGAATTTGTCAGTTTGAATAGTTCAAAACAGCGTTTTTCTATGTTTTTGCAAGTTTAAAACAGCAATTTTATCGTCATTTCTCATAAATCGCCGTTTCGCACGAAACAAACATGAATTTATCAGTTTGAATAGTTGAAAACAGCGTTTCTCTATGTTTTTGCAAGTTTTCAACAGCAATTTTATCGTCATTTCTCATAAATCGCCGTTTCGCACGAAAGAAACCTGAATTTATCAGTTTGAATAGTTAAAAACAGCGTTTTTCTATGTTTTTGCAAGTTTAAAACAGCAATTTTATCGTAATTTCTCATAAATCGCCGTTTCGCACGAAAGAAACATGAATTTGTCAGTTTGAATAGTTCAAAACAGCGTTTTTCTATGTTTTTGCAAGTTTACGACAGCAATTATATTGTCATTTCTCATAAATCGCCGTTTCGCACGAAAGAAACATGAATTTGTCAGTTTGAATAGTTCAAAACAGCGTTTTTCTATGTTTTTGCAAGTTTAAAACAGCAATTATATAGTCATTTCTCATAAATCGCCGTTTCGCACGAAAGGAACATAAATTTATCAGTTTGAATAGTTGAAAACGGCGTTTTTCTATGTTTTTGCAAGTTTAAAACAGCAATTTTATCGTCATTTCTCATAAATCGCCGTTTCGAACGAAAGAGACATGAATTTGTCAGTTTGGAAGGTTCAAAACTGCGTTTTCTATGTTTTTGCAAGTTTAAAACAGCATTTTAAATACGTCAGTTTAGATTGTTGAAAACAGCGTATTTTGCTAATTTAAAACAGCAGTTTTATCTTGATTTCACAAAAATCCACCGTTTCGAACGAAAGAAACCTGAATTTATCAGTTTGAATAGTTCAAAACAGCGTTTTTCTATGTTTTTGCAAGTTTAAAACAGCAATTTTATCGTCATTTCTCATAAATCGCGTTTCACACGAAAGAAACATGAATTTGTCAGTTTGAATAGTTCAAAACAGTGTTTTTCTATGTTTTTGCAAGTTTAAAACAGCAATTTTATCGTCATTTCTCATAAATCGCCGTTTCGCACGAAACAAACATGAATTTATCAGTTTGAATAGTTGAAAACAGCGTTTCTCTATGTTTTTGCAAGTTTTCAACAGCAATTTTATCGTCATTTCTCATAAATCGCCGTTTCGCACGAAAGAAACCTGAATTTATCAGTTTGAATAGTTAAAAACAGCGTTTTTCTATGTTTTTGCAAGTTTAAAACAGCAATTATATAGTCATTTCTCATAAATCGCCGTTTCGCACGAAAGGAACATAAATTTATCAGTTTGAATAGTTGAAAACGGCGTTTTTCTATGTTTTTGCAAGTTTAAAACAGCAATTTTATCGTCATTTCTCATAAATCGCCGTTTCGAACGAAAGAAACATGAATTTGTCAGTTTGGAAGGTTCAAAACTGCGTTTTCTATGTTTTTGCAAGTTTAAAACAGCATTTTAAATACGTCAGTTTAGATTGTTGAAAACAGCGTATTTTGCTAATTTAAAACAGCAGTTTTATCGTGATTTCACAAAAATCCACCGTTTCGAACGAAAGAAACCTGAATTTATCAGTTTGAATAGTTCAAAACAGCGTTTTTCTATGTTTTTGCAAGTTTAAAACAGCAATTTTATCGTCATTTCTCATAAATCGCGTTTCACACGAAAGAAACATGAATTTGGTCAGTTTGAATAGTTCAAAACAGTGTTTTTCTATGTTTTTGCAAGTTTAAAACAGCAATTTTATCGTCATTTCTCATAAATCGCCGTTTCGCACGAAACAAACATGAATTTATCAGTTTGAATAGTTGAAAACAGCGTTTCTCTATGTTTTTGCAAGTTTTCAACAGCAATTTTATCGTCATTTCTCATAAATCGCCGTTTCGCACGAAAGAAACCTGAATTTATCAGTTTGAATAGTTAAAAACAGCGTTTTTTCTATGTTTTTGCAAGTTTAAAACAGCAATTTTATCGTAATTTCTCATAAATCGCCGTTTCGCACGAAAGAAACATGAATTTGTCAGTTTGAATAGTTCAAAACAGCGTTTTTCTATGTTTTTGCAAGTTTACGACAGCAATTATATTGTCATTTCTCATAAATCGCCGTTTCGCACGAAAGAAACATGAATTTGTCAGTTTGAATAGTTCAAAACAGCGTTTTTCTATGTTTTTGCAAGTTTAAAACAGCAATTATATAGTCATTTCTCATAAATCGCCGTTTCGCACGAAAGAAACATGAATTTATCAGTTTGAATAGTTGAAAACGGCGTTTTTCTATGTTTTTGCAAGTTTAAAACAGCAATTTTATCGTCATTTCTCATAAATCGCCGTTTCGAACGAAAGAAACATGAATTTGTCAGTTTGGAAGGTTCAAAACTGCGTTTTCTATGTTTTTGCAAGTTTAAAATAGCATTTTAAATACGTCAGTTTAGATTGTTGAAAACAGCGTATTTTGCTAGTTTAAAACAGCAGTTTTATCGTGATTTCACAAAAATCCACCGTTTCGAAGGAAAGAAACATGAAATTATCAGTTTGAATAGTTGAAAACAGCGTTTTATCGTGATTTCACAAAAATCCGCAGTTTCCAACAAAAGAAATTCATCAGTTTGATTAGCTAAAAACAGCGTTTTTAATGTTTTTACAAGTTTAAAACAGCAATTTGAATCTCATAATTCGCCGTTTCGTACGAAAGAAACATTTCACCCAATCCAAACACCACAAACACAAAACCTAAAACCCCGAACCCCAATCCCCAACTCAAAACCCAACCCTCAACCCCAAACCTCAAACCTCGAACCCCAAACCTCAAACTTCGAACCCCAAATTCCTAACCTCAAACCCCAAACTTATACCCCAAACCTCAACCCCAAACCTCAACCCCAAACCTCAACGTCAAACCTCAACCCCAAACCTCAAGCCCAAACCTCGAACCCCAAACCACAAAACTGAATTTGTCAGTTTGGATAGTTCAAAACAGCGTTTTCTATGTTTTTGCAAGTTTAAAACAGCATTTTAAATACGTCAGTTTAGATTGTTTAAAACAGCGTATTCTTGGTTTTGCTAGTTTAAAACAGCAGTTTCATCGTGATTTCACAAAAATCCACCGTTTCGAACTAAAGAAACATGAATTTATCAGTTTGAATAGTTGAAAACAGCGTTTTTCTTGTTTTTGCAAGTTTAAAACAGCAATTTTATCGTCATTTCTCATAAATCGCCGTTTCGCACGAAAGAAACATGAATTTGTCAGTTTGAATAGTTCAAAACAGCGTTTTTCTATGTTTTTGCAAGTTTAAAACAGCAATTTTATCGTCATTTCTCATAAATCGCCGTTTCGCACGAAAGAAACATGAATTTGTCAGTTTGAATAGTTCAAAACAGCGTTTTTCTATGTTTTTGCAAGTTTAAAACAGCAATTTTATCGTCATTTCTCATAAATCGCCGTTTCGCACGAAAGAAATATGAATATGTCAGTTTGAATAGTTCAAAACAGCGTTTTTCTATGTTTTTGCAAGTTTTCAACAGCAATTTTATCGTCATTTCTCATAAATCGCCGTTTCGCACGAAAGAAAAATGAATTTATCAGTTTGAATAGTTAAAAACAGCGTTTTTCTATGTTTTTGCTGGTTAAAACAGCAATTTTATCGTCATTTCTCATAAATCGCCGTTTCGCACGAAAGAAACATGAATTTGTCAGTATGAATAGTTGTAAACAGTGTTATTCTATGTTTTTGCAAGTTTAAAACAGCAATTTTATTGTGATTTCACAAAAATCCACCGTTTCGAACGTAAAAAACATGATTTTATCAGTTTGAATAGTTAAAAACAGCGTTTTTCTTTGTTTTTGCAAGTTTAAAACAGCAATTTTATCGTCATTTCTCATAAATCGCCGTTTCGCACGAAAGAAATATGAATATGTCAGTTTGAATAGTTCAAAACAGCGTTTTTCTATGTTTTTGCAAGTTTTCAACAGCAATTTTATCGTCATTTCTCATAAATCGCCGTTTCGCACGAAAGAAACATGAATTTATCAGTTTGAATAGTTGAAAAAAGCGTTTTTCTATGTTTTTGCAAGTTCAAAACAGCAATTTTATCGTCATTTTTTATAAATCGCCGTTTCGCACGAAAGAAACATGAATTTGTCAGTTTGAATAGTTCAAAACAGCGTTTTTCTATGTTTTTGCAAGTTTAAAACAGCAGTTTTATCGTGATTTCACAAAAATCCACCGTTTCGAACGAAAGAAACCTGAATTTATCAGTTTGAATAGTTCAAAACAGCGTTTTTCTATGTTTATGCAAGTTTAAAACAGCAATTTTATCGTCATTTCTCATAAATCGCCGTTTTGCATGTAAGAAACATGAATTTATCAGTTTGAATAATTAAAAACAGCGTTTTTCTAAGTTTTTGCAAGTTTAAAACAGCAATTTTATCGTCATTTCTCATAAATCGCCGTTTCGCACGAAAGAAATATGAATATGTCAGTTTGAATAGTTCAAAACAGCGTTTTTCTATGTTTTTGCAAGTTTTCATCAGCAATTTTATCGTCATTTCTCATAAATCGCCGTTTCGCACGAAAGAAACCTGAATTTATCAGTTTGAATAGTTAAAAACAGCGTTTTTCTATGTTTTTGCAAATTTAAAACAGCAATTTTATCGTCATTTCTCATAAATCGCCGTTTCGCACGGAAGTAACATGAATTTATCAGTTTGAATAGTTGAAAACAGCGTTTTTCTATGTTTTTGCAAGTTTAAAACAGCAATTATATCGTCATTTTTCATAAATCGCCGTTTCGCACGAAAGAAACATGAATTTGTCAGTTTGAATAGTTCAAAACAGCGTTTTTCTATGTTTTTGCAAGTTTAAAACAGCATGTTTATCGTCATTTCTCATAAATCGCCGTTTCGCACGAAAGAAACATGAATTTATCAGTTTGAATAGTTGAAAACAGCGTTTCTCTATGTTTTTTGCTGGTTAAAACAGCAATTTTATCGTCATTTCTCATAAATCGCCGTTTCGCACGAAAGAAACAAGAATTTGTCAGTATGAATAGTTGAAAACAGTGTTATTCTATATTTTTGCAAGTTTAAAACAGCAATTTTATTGTGATTTCACAAAAATCCACCGTTTCGAACGTAAAAAACATGAATTTATCAGTTTGAATAGTTCAAAACAGCGTTTTTTCATGTTTTTGCAAGTTTAAAACAGCATGTTTATCGTCATTTCTCATAAATCGCCGTTTCGCACGAAAGAAACCTGAATTTATCAGTTTGAATAGTTAAAAACAGCGTTTTTCTATGTTTTTGCAAATTTAAAACAGCAATTTTATCGTCATTTCTCATAAATCGCCGTTTCGCACGGAAGTAACATGAATTTATCAGTTTGAATAGTTGAAAACAGCGTTTTTCTATGTTTTTGCAAGTTTAAAACAGCAATTATATCGTCATTTTTCATAAATCGCCGTTTCGCACGAAAGAAACATGAATTTGTCAGTTTGAATAGTTCAAAACAGCGTTTTTCTATGTTTTTGCTAGTTTTCAACAGCAATTTTATCGTCATTTCTCATAAATCGCCGTTTCGCACGAAAGAAATATGAATATGTCAGTTTGAATAGTTCAAAACAGCGTTTTTCTATGTTTTTGCAAGTTTTCAACAGCAATTTTATCGTCATTTCTCATAAATCGCCGTTTCGCACGAAAGAAAAATGAATTTATCAGTTTGAATAGTTAAAAACAGCGTTTTTCTATGTTTTTGCTGGTTAAAACAGCAATTTTATCGTCATTTCTCATAAATCGCCGTTTCGCACGAAAGAAACATGAATTTGTCAGTATGAATAGTTGTAAACAGTGTTATTCTATGTTTTTGCAAGTTTAAAACAGCAATTTTATTGTGATTTCACAAAAATCCACCGTTTCGAACGTAAAAAACATGAATTTATCAGTTTGAATAGTTAAAAACAGCGTTTTTCTTTGTTTTTGCAAGTTTAAAACAGCAATTTTATCGTCATTTCTCATAAATCGCCGTTTCGCACGAAAGAAATATGAATATGTCAGTTTGAATAGTTCAAAACAGCGTTTTTCTATGTTTTTGCAAGTTTTCAACAGCAATTTTATCGTCATTTCTCATAAATCGCCGTTTCGCACGAAAGAAACATGAATTTATCAGTTTGAATAGTTAAAAAAAGCGTTTTTCTATGTTTTTGCAAGTTCAAAACAGCAATTTTATCGTCATTTTTTATAAATCGCCGTTTCGCACGAAAGAAACATGAATTTGTCAGTTTGAATAGTTCAAACAGCGTTTTTCTATGTTTTTGCAAGTTTAAAACAGCAGTTTTATCGTGATTTCACAAAAATCCACCGTTTCGAACGAAAGAAACCTGAATTTATCAGTTTGAATAGTTCAAAACAGCGTTTTTCTATGTTTATGCAAGTTTAAAACAGCAATTTTATCGTCATTTCTCATAAATCGCCGTTTTGCATGTAAGAAACATGAATTTATCAGTTTGAATAATTAAAAACAGCGTTTTTCTAAGTTTTTGCAAGTTTAAAACAGCAATTTTATCGTCATTTCTCATAAATCGCCGTTTCGCACGAAAGAAATATGAATATGTCAGTTTGAATAGTTCAAAACAGCGTTTTTCTATGTTTTTGCAAGTTTTCAACAGCAATTTTATCGTCATTTCTCATAAATCGCCGTTTCGCACGAAAGAAACCTGAATTTATCAGTTTGAATAGTTAAAAACAGCGTTTTTCTATGTTTTTGCAAATTTAAAACAGCAATTTTATCGTCATTTCTCATAAATCGCCGTTTCGCACGGAAGTAACATGAATTTATCAGTTTGAATAGTTGAAAACAGCGTTTTTCTATGTTTTTGCAAGTTTAAAACAGCAATTATATCGTCATTTTTCATAAATCGCCGTTTCGCACGAAAGAAACATGAATTTGTCAGTTTGAATAGTTCAAAACAGCGTTTTTCTATGTTTTTGCAAGTTTAAAACAGCATGTTTATCGTCATTTCTCATAAATCGCCGTTTCGCACGAAAGAAACATAAATTTATCAGTTTGAATAGTTGAAAACAGCGTTTCTCTATGTTTTTGCTGGTTAAAACAGCAATTTTATCGTCATTTCTCATAAATCGCCGTTTCGCACGAAAGAAACAAGAATTTGTCAGTATGAATAGTTGAAAACAGTGTTATTCTATATTTTTGCAAGTTTAAAACAGCAATTTTATTGTGATTTCACAAAAATCCACCGTTTCGAACGTAAAAAACATGAATTTATCAGTTTGAATAGTTCAAAACAGCGTTTTTTCATGTTTTTGCAAGTTTAAAACAGCATGTTTATCGTCATTTCTCATAAATCGCCGTTTCGCACGAAAGAAACCTGAATTTATCAGTTTGAATAGTTAAAAACAGCGTTTTTCTATGTTTTTGCAAATTTAAAACAGCAATTTTATCGTCATTTCTCATAAATCGCCGTTTCGCACGGAAGTAACATGAATTTATCAGTTTGAATAGTTGAAAACAGCGTTTTTCTATGTTTTTGCAAGTTTAAAACAGCAATTATATCGTCATTTTTCATAAATCGCCGTTTCGCACGAAAGAAACATGAATTTGTCAGTTTGAATAGTTCAAAACAGCGTTTTTCTAGGTTTTTGCTAGTTTTCAACAGAAATTTTATCGTCATTTCTCATAAATCGCCGTTTCGCACAAAAGAAACATGAATTTGTCAGTTTGAATAGTTCAAAACAGCGTTTTTCTATGTTTTTGCTAGTTTTCAACAGCAATTTTATCGTCATTTCTCATAAATCGCCGTTTCGCACGAAAGAAACCTGAATTTATCAGTTTGAATAGTTAAAAACAGCGTTTTTCTATGTTTTTGCAAATTTAAAACAGCAATTTTATCGTCATTTCTCATAAATCGCCGTTTCGCACGGAAGTAACATGAATTTATCAGTTTGAATAGTTGAAAACAGCGTTTTTCTATGTTTTTGCAAGTTTAAAACAGCAATTATATCGTCATTTTTCATAAATCGCCGTTTCGCACGAAAGAAACATGAATTTGTCAGTTTGAATAGTTCAAAACAGCGTTTTTCTATGTTTTTGCAAGTTTAAAACAGCATGTTTATCGTCATTTCTCATAAATCGCCGTTTCGCACGAAAGAAACATGAATTTATCAGTTTGAATAGTTGAAAACAGCGTTTCTCTATGTTTTTGCTGGTTAAAACAGCAATTTTATCGTCATTTCTCATAAATCGCCGTTTCACACGAAAGAAACATGAATTTGTCAGTTTGAATAGTTCAAAACAGCGTTTTTCTATGTTTTTGCAAGTTTAAAACAGCAATTTTATCGTCATTTCTCATAAATCGCCGTTTCGCACGAAACAAACATGAATTTATCAGTTTGAATAGTTGAAAACAGCGTTTCTCTATGTTTTTGCAAGTTTTCAACAGCAATTTTATCGTCATTTCTCATAAATCGCCGTTTCGCACGAAAGAAACCTGAATTTATCAGTTTGAATAGTTAAAAACAGCGTTTTTCTATGTTTTTGCAAGTTTAAAACAGCAATTTTGTCGTAATTTCTCATAAATCGCCGTTTCGCACGAAAGAAACATGAATTTGTCAGTTTGAATAGTTCAAAACAGCGTTTTTCTATGTTTTTGCAAGTTTACGACAGCAATTATATTGTCATTTCTCATAAATCGCCGTTTCGCACGAAAGAAACATGAATTTGTCAGTTTGAATAGTTCAAAACAGCGTTTTTCTATGTTTTTGCAAGTTTAAAACAGCAATTATATAGTCATTTCTCATAAATCGCCGTTTCGCACGAAAGGAACATAAATTTATCAGTTTGAATAGTTGAAAACGGCGTTTTTCTATGTTTTTGCAAGTTTAAAACAGCAATTTTATCGTCATTTCTCATAAATCGCCGTTTCGAACGAAAGAGACATGAATTTGTCAGTTTGGAAGGTTCAAAACTGCGTTTTCTATGTTTTTGCAAGTTTAAAACAGCATTTTAAATACGTCAGTTTAGATTGTTGAAAACAGCGTATTTTGCTAATTTAAAACAGCAGTTTTATCTTGATTTCACAAAAATCCACCGTTTCGAACGAAAGAAACCTGAATTTATCAGTTTGAATAGTTCAAAACAGCGTTTTTCTATGTTTTTGCAAGTTTAAAACAGCAATTTTATCGTCATTTCTCATAAATCGCGTTTCACACGAAAGAAACATGAATTTGTCAGTTTGAATAGTTCAAAACAGTGTTTTTCTATGTTTTTGCAAGTTTAAAACAGCAATTTTATCGTCATTTCTCATAAATCGCCGTTTCGCACGAAACAAACATGAATTTATCAGTTTGAATAGTTGAAAACAGCGTTTCTCTATGTTTTTGCAAGTTTTCAACAGCAATTTTATCGTCATTTCTCATAAATCGCCGTTTCGCACGAAAGAAACCTGAATTTATCAGTTTGAATAGTTAAAAACAGCGTTTTTCTATGTTTTTGCAAGTTTAAAACAGCAATTTTATCGTAATTTCTCATAAATCGCCGTTTTGCACGAAAGAAACATGAATTTGTCAGTTTGAATAGTTCAAAACAGCGTTTTTCTATGTTTTTGCAAGTTTACGACAGCAATTATATTGTCATTTCTCATAAATCGCCGTTTCGCACGAAAGAAACATGAATTTGTCAGTTTGAATAGTTCAAAACAGCGTTTTTCTATGTTTTTGCAAGTTTAAAACAGCAATTATATAGTCATTTCTCATAAATCGCCGTTTCGCACGAAAGGAACATAAATTTATCAGTTTGAATAGTTGAAAACGGCGTTTTTCTATGTTTTTGCAAGTTTAAAACAGCAATTTTATCGTCATTTCTCATAAATCGCCGTTTCGAACGAAAGAAACATGAATTTGTCAGTTTGGAAGGTTCAAAACTGCGTTTTCTATGTTTTTGCAAGTTTAAAACAGCATTTTAAATACGTCAGTTTAGATTGTTGAAAACAGCGTATTTTGCTAATTTAAAACAGCAGTTTTATCGTGATTTCACAAAAATCCACCGTTTCGAACGAAAGAAACCTGAATTTATCAGTTTGAATAGTTCAAAACAGCGTTTTTCTATGTTTTTGCAAGTTTAAAACAGCAATTTTATCGTCATTTCTCATAAATCGCGTTTCACACGAAAGAAACATGAATTTGTCAGTTTGAATAGTTCAAAACAGTGTTTTTCTATGTTTTTGCAAGTTTAAAACAGCAATTTTATCGTCATTTCTCATAAATCGCCGTTTCGCACGAAACAAACATGAATTTATCAGTTTGAATAGTTGAAAACAGCGTTTCTCTATGTTTTTGCAAGTTTTCAACAGCAATTTTATCGTCATTTCTCATAAATCGCCGTTTCGCACGAAAGAAACCTGAATTTATCAGTTTGAATAGTTAAAAACAGCGTTTTTCTATGTTTTTGCAAGTTTAAAACAGCAATTTTATCGTAATTTCTCATAAATCGCCGTTTCGCACGAATGAAACATGTATTTGTCAGTTTGAATAGTTCAAAACAGCGTTTTTCTATGTTTTTGCAAGTTTACGACAGCAATTATATTGTCATTTCTCATAAATCGCCGTTTCGCACGAAAGAAACATGAATTTGTCAGTTTGAATAGTTCAAAACAGCGTTTTTCTATGTTTTTGCAAGTTTAAAACAGCAATTATATAGTCATTTCTCATAAATCGCCGTTTCGCACGAAAGAAACATGAATTTATCAGTTTGAATAGTTGAAAACGGCGTTTTTCTATGTTTTTGCAAGTTTAAAACAGCAATTTTATCGTCATTTCTCATAAATCGCCGTTTCGAACGAAAGAAACATGAATTTGTCAGTTTGGAAGGTTCAAAACTGCGTTTTCTATGTTTTTGCAAGTTTAAAATAGCATTTTAAATACGTCAGTTTAGATTGTTGAAAACAGCGTATTTTGCTAGTTTAAAACAGCAGTTTTATCGTGATTTCACAAAAATCCACCGTTTCGAAGGAAAGAAACATGAAATTATCAGTTTGAATAGTTGAAAACAGCGTTTTATCGTGATTTCACAAAAATCCGCAGTTTCCAACAAAAGAAATTCATCAGTTTGATTAGCTAAAAACAGCGTTTTTAATGTTTTTACAAGTTTAAAACAGCAATTTGAATCTCATAATTCGCCGTTTCGTACGAAAGAAACATTTCACCCAATCCAAACACCACAAACACAAAACCTAAAACCCCGAACCCCAATCCCCAACTCAAAACCCAACCCTCAACCCCAAACCTCAAACCTCGAACACCAAACCTCAAACTTCGAACCCCAAATTCCTAACCTCAAACCCCAAACTTATACCCCAAACCTCAACCCCAAACCTCAACGTCAAACCTCAACCCCAAACCTCAAGCCCAAACCTCGAACCCCAAACCACAAAACTGAATTTGTCAGTTTGGATAGTTCAAAACAGCGTTTTCTATGTTTTTGCAAGTTTAAAACAGCATTTTAAATACGTCAGTTTAGATTGTTTAAAACAGCGTTTTCTTGGTTTTGCTAGTTTAAAACAGCAGTTTCATCGTGATTTCACAAAAATCCACCGTTTCGAACTAAAGAAACATGAATTTATCAGTTTGAATAGTTGAAAACAGCGTTTTTCTTGTTTTTGCAAGTTTAAAACAGCAATTTTATCGTCATTTCTCATAAATCGCCGTTTCGCACGAAAGAAACATGAATTTGTCAGTTTGAATAGTTCAAAACAGCGTTTTTCTATGTTTTTGCAAGTTTAAAACAGCAGTTTTATCGTGATTTCACAAAAATCCACCGTTTCGAACGAAAGAAACCTGAATTTATCAGTTTGAATAGTTCAAAACAGCGTTTTTCTATGTTTATGCAAGTTTAAAACAGCAATTTTAACGTCATTTCTCATAAATCGCCGTTTTGCATGTAAGAAACATGAATTTATCAGTTTGAATAATTAAAAACAGCGTTTTTCTAAGTTTTTGCAAGTTTAAAACAGCAATTTTATCGTCATTTCTCATAAATCGCCGTTTCGCACGAAAGAAATATGAATATGTCAGTTTGAATAGTTCAAAACAGCGTTTTTCTATGTTTTTGCAAGTTTTCAACAGCAATTTTATCGTCATTTCTCATAAATCGCCGTTTCGCACGAAAGAAACCTGAATTTATCAGTTTGAATAGTTAAAAACAGCGTTTTTCTATGTTTTTGCAAATTTAAAACAGCAATTTTATCGTCATTTCTCATAAATCGCCGTTTCGCACGGAAGTAACATGAATTTATCAGTTTGAATAGTTGAAAACAGCGTTTTTCTATGTTTTTGCAAGTTTAAAACAGCAATTATATCGTCATTTTTCATAAATCGCCGTTTCGCACGAAAGAAACATGAATTTGTCAGTTTGAATAGTTCAAAACAGCGTTTTTCTATGTTTTTGCAAGTTTAAAACAGCATGTTTATCGTCATTTCTCATAAATCGCCGTTTCGCACGAAAGAAACATGAATTTATCAGTTTGAATAGTTGAAAACAGCGTTTCTCTATGTTTTTGCTGGTTAAAACAGCAATTTTATCGTCATTTCTCATAAATCGCCGTTTCGCACGAAAGAAACAAGAATTTGTCAGTATGAATAGTTGAAAACAGTGTTATTCTATATTTTTGCAAGTTTAAAACAGCAATTTTATTGTGATTTCACAAAAATCCACCGTTTCGAACGTAAAAAACATGAATTTATCAGTTTGAATAGTTCAAAACAGCGTTTTTTCATGTTTTTGCAAGTTTAAAACAGCATGTTTATCGTCATTTCTCATAAATCGCCGTTTCGCACGAAAGAAACCTGAATTTATCAGTTTGAATAGTTAAAAACAGCGTTTTTCTATGTTTTTGCAAATTTAAAACAGCAATTTTATCGTCATTTCTCATAAATCGCCGTTTCGCACGGAAGTAACATGAATTTATCAGTTTGAATAGTTGAAAACAGCGTTTTTCTATGTTTTTGCAAGTTTAAAACAGCAATTATATCGTCATTTTTCATAAATCGCCGTTTCGCACGAAAGAAACATGAATTTGTCAGTTTGAATAGTTCAAAACAGCGTTTTTCTATGTTTTTGCTAGTTTTCAACAGCAATTTTATCGTCATTTCTCATAAATCGCCGTTTCGCACAAAAGAAACATGAATTTGTCAGTTTGAATAGTTCAAAACAGCGTTTTTCTATGTTTTTGCTAGTTTTCAACAGCAATTTTATCGTCATTTCTCATAAATCGCCGTTTCGCACGAAAGAAACCTGAATTTATCAGTTTGAATAGTTAAAAACAGCGTTTTTCTATGTTTTTGCAAATTTAAAACAGCAATTTTATCGTCATTTCTCATAAATCGCCGTTTCGCACGGAAGTAACATGAATTTATCAGTTTGAATAGTTGAAAACAGCGTTTTTCTATGTTTTTGCAAGTTTAAAACAGCAATTATATCGTCATTTTTCATAAATCGCCGTTTCGCACGAAAGAAACATGAATTTGTCAGTTTGAATAGTTCAAAACAGCGTTTTTCTATGTTTTTGCAAGTTTAAAACAGCATGTTTATCGTCATTTCTCATAAATCGCCGTTTCGCACGAAACAAACATGAATTTATCAGTTTGAATAGTTGAAAACAGCGTTTCTCTATGTTTTTGCTGGTTAAAACAGCAATTTTATCGTCATTTCTCATAAATCGCCGTTTCACACGAAAGAAACATGAATTTGTCAGTTTGAATAGTTCAAAACAGCGTTTTTCTATGTTTTTGCAAGTTTAAAACAGCAATTTTATCGTCATTTCTCATAAATCGCCGTTTCGCACGAAACAAACATGAATTTATCAGTTTGAATAGTTGAAAACAGCGTTTCTCTATGTTTTTGCAAGTTTTCAACAGCAATTTTATCGTCATTTCTCATAAATCGCCGTTTCGCACGAAAGAAACCTGAATTTATCAGTTTGAATAGTTAAAAACAGCGTTTTTCTATGTTTTTGCAAGTTTAAAACAGCAATTTTATCGTAATTTCTCATAAATCGCCGTTTCGCACGAAAGAAACATGAATTTGTCAGTTTGAATAGTTCAAAACAGCGTTTTTCTATGTTTTTGCAAGTTTACGACAGCAATTATATTGTCATTTCTCATAAATCGCCGTTTCGCACGAAAGAAACATGAATTTGTCAGTTTGAATAGTTCAAAACAGCGTTTTTCTATGTTTTTGCAAGTTTAAAACAGCAATTATATAGTCATTTCTCATAAATCGCCGTTTCGCACGAAAGGAACATAAATTTATCAGTTTGAATAGTTGAAAACGGCGTTTTTTCTATGTTTTTGCAAGTTTAAAACAGCAATTTTATCGTCATTTCTCATAAATCGCCGTTTCGAACGAAAGAGACATGAATTTGTCAGTTTGGAAGGTTCAAAACTGCGTTTTCTATGTTTTTGCAAGTTTAAAACAGCATTTTAAATACGTCAGTTTAGATTGTTGAAAACAGCGTATTTTGCTAATTTAAAACAGCAGTTTTATCTTGATTTCACAAAAATCCACCGTTTCGAACGAAAGAAACCTGAATTTATCAGTTTGAATAGTTCAAAACAGCGTTTTTCTATGTTTTTGCAAGTTTAAAACAGCAATTTTATCGTCATTTCTCATAAATCGCGTTTCACACGAAAGAAACATGAATTTGTCAGTTTGAATAGTTCAAAACAGTGTTTTTCTATGTTTTTGCAAGTTTAAAACAGCAATTTTATCGTCATTTCTCATAAATCGCCGTTTCGCACGAAACAAACATGAATTTATCAGTTTGAATAGTTGAAAACAGCGTTTCTCTATGTTTTTGCAAGTTTTCAACAGCAATTTTATCGTCATTTCTCATAAATCGCCGTTTCGCACGAAAGAAACCTGAATTTATCAGTTTGAATAGTTAAAAACAGCGTTTTTCTATGTTTTTGCAAGTTTAAAACAGCAATTATATAGTCATTTCTCATAAATCGCCGTTTCGCACGAAAGGAACATAAATTTATCAGTTTGAATAGTTGAAAACGGCGTTTTTATATGTTTTTGCAAGTTTAAAACAGCAATTTTATCGTCATTTCTCATAAATCGCCGTTTCGAACGAAAGAAACATGAATTTGTCAGTTTGGAAGGTTCAAAACTGCGTTTTCTATGTTTTTGCAAGTTTAAAACAGCATTTTAAATACGTCAGTTTAGATTGTTGAAAACAGCGTATTTTGCTAATTTAAAACAGCAGTTTTATCGTGATTTCACAAAAATCCACCGTTTCGAACGAAAGAAACCTGAATTTATCAGTTTGAATAGTTCAAAACAGCGTTTTTCTATGTTTTTGCAAGTTTAAAACAGCAATTTTATCGTCATTTCTCATAAATCGCGTTTCACAAGAAAGAAACATGAATTTGTCAGTTTGAATAGTTCAAAACAGTGTTTTTCTATGTTTTTGCAAGTTTAAAACAGCAATTTTATCGTCATTTCTCATAAATCGCCGTTTCGCACGAAACAAACATGAATTTATCAGTTTGAATAGTTGAAAACAGCGTTTCTCTATGTTTTTGCAAGTTTTCAACAGCAATTTTATCGTCATTTCTCATAAATCGCCGTTTCGCACGAAAGAAACCTGAATTTATCAGTTTGAATAGTTAAAAACAGCGTTTTTCTATGTTTTTGCAAGTTTAAAACAGCAATTTTATCGTAATTTCTCATAAATCGCCGTTTCGCACGAAAGAAACATGAATTTGTCAGTTTGAATAGTTCAAAACAGCGTTTTTCTATGTTTTTGCAAGTTTACGACAGCAATTATATTGTCATTTCTCATAAATCGCCGTTTCGCACGAAAGAAACATGAATTTGTCAGTTTGAATAGTTCAAAACAGCGTTTTTCTATGTTTTTGCAAGTTTAAAACAGCAATTATATAGTCATTTCTCATAAATCGCCGTTTCGCACGAAAGGAACATAAATTTATCAGTTTGAATAGTTGAAAACGGCGTTTTTCTATGTTTTTGCAAGTTTAAAACAGCAATTTTATCGTCATTTCTCATAAATCGCCGTTTCGAACGAAAGAAACATGAATTTGTCAGTTTGGAAGGTTCAAAACTGCGTTTTCTATGTTTTTGCAAGTTTAAAACAGCATTTTAAATACGTCAGTTTAGATTGTTGAAAACAGCGTATTTTGCTAATTTAAAACAGCAGTTTTATCGTGATTTCACAAAAATCCACCGTTTCGAACGAAAGAAACCTGAATTTATCAGTTTGAATAGTTCAAAACAGCGTTTTTCTATGTTTTTGCAAGTTTAAAACAGCAATTTTATCGTCATTTCTCATAAATCGCGTTTCACACGAAAGAAACATGAATTTGTCAGTTTGAATAGTTCAAAACAGTGTTTTTCTATGTTTTTGCAAGTTTAAAACAGCAATTTTATCGTCATTTCTCATAAATCGCCGTTTCGCACGAAACAAACATGAATTTATCAGTTTGAATAGTTGAAAACAGCGTTTCTCTATGTTTTTGCAAGTTTTCAACAGCAATTTTATCGTCATTTCTCATAAATCGCCGTTTCGCACGAAAGAAACCTGAATTTATCAGTTTGAATAGTTAAAAACAGCGTTTTTCTATGTTTTTGCAAGTTTAAAACAGCAATTTTATCGTAATTTCTCATAAATCGCCGTTTCGCACGAATGAAACATGAATTTGTCAGTTTGAATAGTTCAAAACAGCGTTTTTCTATGTTTTTGCAAGTTTACGACAGCAATTATATTGTCATTTCTCATAAATCGCCGTTTCGCACGAAAGAAACATGAATTTGTCAGTTTGAATAGTTCAAAACAGCGTTTTTCTATGTTTTTGCAAGTTTAAAACAGCAATTATATAGTCATTTCTCATAAATCGCCGTTTCGCACGAAAGAAACATGAATTTATCAGTTTGAATAGTTGAAAACGGCGTTTTTCTATGTTTTTGCAAGTTTAAAACAGCAATTTTATCGTCATTTCTCATAAATCGCCGTTTCGAACGAAAGAAACATGAATTTGTCAGTTTGGAAGGTTCAAAACTGCGTTTTCTATGTTTTTGCAAGTTTAAAATAGCATTTTAAATACGTCAGTTTAGATTGTTGAAAACAGCGTATTTTGCTAGTTTAAAACAGCAGTTTTATCGTGATTTCACAAAAATCCACCGTTTCGAAGGAAAGAAACATGAAATTATCAGTTTGAATAGTTGAAAACAGCGTTTTATCGTGATTTCACAAAAATCCGCAGTTTCCAACAAAAGAAATTCATCAGTTTGATTAGCTAAAAACAGCGTTTTTAATGTTTTTACAAGTTTAAAACAGCAATTTGAATCTCATAATTCGCCGTTTCGTACGAAAGAAACATTTCACCCAATCCAAACACCACAAACACAAAACCTAAAACCCCGAACCCCAATCCCCAACTCAAAACCCAACCCTCAACCCCAAACCTCAAACCTCGAACCCCAAACCTCAAACTTCGAACCCCAAATTCCTAACCTCAAACCCCAAACTTATACCCCAAACCTCAACCCCAAACCTCAACCCCAAACCTCAACGTCAAACCTCAACCCCAAACCTCAAGCCCAAACCTCGAACCCCAAACCACAAAACTGAATTTGTCAGTTTGGATAGTTCAAAACAGCGTTTTCTATGTTTTTGCAAGTTTAAAACAGCATTTTAAATACGTCAGTTTAGATTGTTTAAAACAGCGTTTTCTTGGTTTTGCTAGTTTAAAACAGCAGTTTCATCGTGATTTCACAAAAATCCACCGTTTCGAACTAAAGAAACATGAATTTATCAGTTTGAATAGTTGAAAACAGCGTTTTTCTTGTTTTTGCAAGTTTAAAACAGCAATTTTATCGTCATTTCTCATAAATCGCCGTTTCGCACGAAAGAAACATGAATTTGTCAGTTTGAATAGTTCAAAACAGCGATTTTCTATGTTTTTGCAAGTTTAAAACAGCAATTTTATTGTGATTTCACAAAACTCCACCGTTTCGAACGTAAAAAACATGAATTTATCAGTTTGAATAGTTCAAAACAGCGTTTTTCTATGTTTTTGCAGGTTTAAAACAGCAATTTTATCGTAATTTCTCATAAATCGCCGTTTCGCACGGAAGAAACATGAATTTGTCAGTTTGAATAGTTAAAAACAGCGTTATTCTATGTTTTTGCAAGTTTAAAACAGCAATTTTATTGTGATTTCACAAAAATCCACCGTTTTGAACGTAAAAAACATGAATTTATCAGTTTGAATAGTTCAAAACAGCGTTTTTCTATGTTTTTGCAGGTTTAAAACAGCAATTTTATCGTCATTTCTCATAAATCGCCGTTTCGCACGAAACAAACATGAATTTATCAGTTTGAATAGTTGAAAACAGCGTTTCTCTATGTTTTTGCAAGTTTTCAACAGCAATTTTATCGTCATTTCTCATAAATCGCCGTTTCGCACGAAAGAAACCTGAATTTATCAGTTTGAATAGTTAAAAACAGCGTTTTTCTATGTTTTTGCAAGTTTAAAACAGCAATTTTATCGTAATTTCTCATAAATCGCCGTTTCGCACGAAAGAAACATGAATTTGTCAGTTTGAATAGTTCAAAACAGCGTTTTTCTATGTTTTTGCAAGTTTACGACAGCAATTATATTGTCATTTCTCATAAATCGCCGTTTCGCACGAAAGAAACATGAATTTGTCAGTTTGAATAGTTCAAAACAGCGTTTTTCTATGTTTTTGCAAGTTTAAAACAGCAATTATATAGTCATTTCTCATAAATCGCCGTTTCGCACGAAAGGAACATAAATTTATCAGTTTGAATAGTTGAAAACGGCGTTTTTCTATGTTTTTGCAAGTTTAAAACAGCAATTTTATCGTCATTTCTCATAAATCGCCGTTTCGAACGAAAGAAACATGAATTTGTCAGTTTGGAAGGTTCAAAACTGCGTTTTCTATGTTTTTGCAAGTTTAAAACAGCATTTTAAATACGTCAGTTTAGATTGTTGAAAACAGCGTATTTTGCTAATTTAAAACAGCAGTTTTATCGTGATTTCACAAAAATCCACCGTTTCGAACGAAAGAAACCTGAATTTATCAGTTTGAATAGTTCAAAACAGCGTTTTTCTATGTTTTTGCAAGTTTAAAACAGCAATTTTATCGTCATTTCTCATAAATCGCGTTTCACACGAAAGAAACATGAATTTGTCAGTTTGAATAGTTCAAAACAGTGTTTTTCTATGTTTTTGCAAGTTTAAAACAGCAATTTTATCGTCATTTCTCATAAATCGCCGTTTCGCACGAAACAAACATGAATTTATCAGTTTGAATAGTTGAAAACAGCGTTTCTCTATGTTTTTGCAAGTTTTCAACAGCAATTTTATCGTCATTTCTCATAAATCGCCGTTTCGCACGAAAGAAACCTGAATTTATCAGTTTGAATAGTTAAAAACAGCGTTTTTCTATGTTTTTGCAAGTTTAAAACAGCAATTTTATCGTAATTTCTCATAAATCGCCGTTTCGCACGAATGAAACATGAATTTGTCAGTTTGAATAGTTCAAAACAGCGTTTTTCTATGTTTTTGCAAGTTTACGACAGCAATTATATTGTCATTTCTCATAAATCGCCGTTTCGCACGAAAGAAACATGAATTTGTCAGTTTGAATAGTTCAAAACAGCGTTTTTCTATGTTTTTGCAAGTTTAAAACAGCAATTATATAGTCATTTCTCATAAATCGCCGTTTCGCACGAAAGAAACATGAATTTATCAGTTTGAATAGTTGAAAACGGCGTTTTTCTATGTTTTTGCAAGTTTAAAACAGCAATTTTATCGTCATTTCTCATAAATCGCCGTTTCGAACGAAAGAAACATGAATTTGTCAGTTTGGAAGGTTCAAAACTGCGTTTTCTATGTTTTTGCAAGTTTAAAATAGCATTTTAAATACGTCAGTTTAGATTGTTGAAAACAGCGTATTTTGCTAGTTTAAAACAGCAGTTTTATCGTGATTTCACAAAAATCCACCGTTTCGAAGGAAAGAAACATGAAATTATCAGTTTGAATAGTTGAAAACAGCGTTTTATCGTGATTTCACAAAAATCCGCAGTTTCCAACAAAAGAAATTCATCAGTTTGATTAGCTAAAAACAGCGTTTTTAATGTTTTTACAAGTTTAAAACAGCAATTTGAATCTCATAATTCGCCGTTTCGTACGAAAGAAACATTTCACCCAATCCAAACACCACAAACACAAAACCTAAAACCCCGAACCCCAATCCCCAACTCAAAACCCAACCCTCAACCCCAAACCTCAAACCTCGAACCCCAAACCTCAAACTTCGAACCCCAAATTCCTAACCTCAAACCCCAAACTTATACCCCAAACCTCAACCCCAAACCTCAACCCCAAACCTCAACGTCAAACCTCAACCCCAAACCTCAAGCCCAAACCTCGAACCCCAAACCACAAAACTGAATTTGTCAGTTTGGATAGTTCAAAACAGCGTTTTCTATGTTTTTGCAAGTTTAAAACAGCATTTTAAATACGTCAGTTTAGATTGTTTAAAACAGCGTTTTCTTGGTTTTGCTAGTTTAAAACAGCAGTTTCATCGTGATTTCACAAAAATCCACCGTTTCGAACTAAAGAAACATGAATTTATCAGTTTGAATAGTTGAAAACAGCGTTTTTCTTGTTTTTGCAAGTTTAAAACAGCAATTTTATCGTCATTTCTCATAAATCGCCATTTCGCACGAAAGAAACATGAATTTGTCAGTTTGAATAGTTCAAAACAGCGTTTTTCTATGTTTTTGCAAGTTTAAAACAGCAATTTTATCGTCATTTCTCATAAATCGCCGTTTCGCACGAAAGAAACATGAATTTGTCAGTTTGAATAGTTCAAAACAGCGTTTTTCTATGTTTTTGCAAGTTTAAAACAGCAATTTTATCGTCATTTCTCATAAATCGCCGTTTCGCACGAAAGAAATATGAATATGTCAGTTTGAATAGTTCAAAACAGCGTTTTTCTATGTTTTTGCAAGTTTTCAACAGCAATTTTATCGTCATTTCTCATAAATCGCCGTTTCGCACGAAAGAAAAATGAATTTATCAGTTTGAATAGTTAAAAACAGCGTTTTTCTATGTTTTTTGCTGGTTAAAACAGCAATTTTATCGTCATTTCTCATAAATCGCCTTTTCGCACGAAAGAAACATGAATTTGTCAGTATGAATAGTTGTAAACAGTGTTATTCTATGTTTTTGCAAGTTTAAAACAGCAATTTTATTGTGATTTCACAAAAATCCACCGTTTCGAACGTAAAAAACATGAATTTATCAGTTTGAATAGTTAAAATCAGCGTTTTTCTATGTTTTTGCAAGTTTAAAACAGCAATTTTATCGTCATTTCTCATAAATCGCCGTTTCGCACGAAAGAAATATGAATATGTCAGTTTGAATAGTTCAAAACAGCGTTTTTCTATGTTTTTGCAAGTTTTCAACAGCAATTTTATCGTCATTTCTCATAAATCGCCGTTTCGCACGAAAGAAACATGAATTTATCAGTTTGAATAGTTGAAAAAAGCGTTTTTCTATGTTTTTGCAAGTTCAAAACAGCAATTTTATCGTCATTTTTTATAAATCGCCGTTTCGCACGAAAGAAACATGAATTTGTCAGTTTGAATAGTTCAAAACAGCGTTTTTCTATGTTTTTGCAAGTTTAAAACAGCAGTTTTATCGTGATTTCACAAAAATCCACCGTTTCGAACGAAAGAAACCTGAATTTATCAGTTTGAATAGTTCAAAACAGCGTTTTTCTATGTTTATGCAAGTTTAAAACAGCAATTTTATCGTCATTTCTCATAAATCGCCGTTTTGCATGTAAGAAACATGAATTTATCAGTTTGAATAATTAAAAACAGCGTTTTTCTAAGTTTTTGCAAGTTTAAAACAGCAATTTTATCGTCATTTCTCATAAATCGCCGTTTCGCACGAAAGAAATATGAATATGTCAGTTTGAATAGTTCAAAACAGCGTTTTTCTATGTTTTTGCAAGTTTTCATCAGCAATTTTATCGTCATTTCTCATAAATCGCCGTTTCGCACGAAAGAAACCTGAATTTATCAGTTTGAATAGTTAAAAACAGCGTTTTTTCATGTTTTTGCAAGTTTAAAACAGCAATTTTATCGTCATTTCTCATAAATCGCCGCTTCGCACGAAAGAAACATGAATTTGTCAGTTTGAATACTTCAAAACAGCGTTTTTCTATGTTTTTGCAAGTTTAAAACAGCAATTATATCGTCATTTCTCATAAACCGCCGTTTCGCACGAAAGAAACATGAATTTGTCAGTTTGAATAGTTCAAAACAGCGTTTTTCTATGTTTTTGCAAGTTTAAAACAGCATGTTTATCGTCATTTCTCATAAATCGCCGTTTCACACGAAAGAAACATGAATTTGTCAGTTTGAATAGTTCAAAACAGCGTTTTTCTATGTTTTTGCAAGTTTAAAACAGCAATTTTATCGTCATTTCTCATAAATCGCCGTTTCGCACGAAACAAACATGAATTTATCAGTTTGAATAGTTGAAAACAGCGTTTCTCTATGTTTTTGCAAGTTTAAAACAGCAATTTTATCGTCATTTCTCATAAATCGCCGTTTCGCACGGAAGAAACATGAATTTGTCAGTTTGAATAGTTGAAAACAGTGTTATTCTATGTTTTTGCAAGTTTAAAACAGCAATTTTATTGTGATTTCACAAAATCCACCGTTTCGAACGTAAGAAACATGAATTTATCAGTTTGAATAGTTCAAAACAGCGTTTCTCTATGTTTTTGCAAATTTAAAACAGCAATTTTATCGTCATTTCTCATAAATCGCCGTTTCGCACGGAAGAAACATGAATTTATCAGTTTGAATAGTTGAAAACAGCGTTTCTCTATGTTTTTGCAAGTTTAAAACAGCAATTATATCGTCATTTCTCATAAACCGCCGTTTCGCACGAAAGAAACATGAATTTGTCAGTTTGAATAGTTCAAAACAGCGTTTTTCTATGTTTTTGCAAGTTTAAAACAGCAATTTTATCGTCATTTCTCATAAATCGCCGTTTCGCACGAAACAAACATGAATTTATCAGTTTGAATAGTTGAAAACAGCGTTTCTCTATGTTTTTGCAAGTTTAAAACAGCAATTTTATCGTCATTTCTCATAAATCGCCGTTTCGCACGGAAGAAACATGAATTTGTCAGTTTGAATAGTTGAAAACAGTGTTATTCTATGTTTTTGCAAGTTTAAAACAGCAATTTTATCGTGATTTCACAAAAATCCGCAGTTTCCAACAAAAGAAATTCATCAGTTTGATTAGCTGAAAACAGCGTTTTTAATGTTTTTACAAGTTTAAAACAGCAATTTGAATCTCATTATTCGCCGTTTCGTACGAAAGAAACATTTCACCCAATCCAAACACCACAAACACCAAACCTAAAACCCCGAACCCCATTCCCCAACTCAAAACCCAACCCTCAACCCCAAACCTCAAACCTCGAACCCCAAACCTCAAACTTCGAACCCCAAATTCCTAACCTCAAACCCCAAACTTAAACCCCAAACCTCAATTCCAAACCTCAACCCCAAACCTCAACCCCAAACCTCAACCCCAAACCTCAACCCCAAACCTCAACCCCAAACCCCAAAACTCGAACCCCCAACCTTAAACCTCAAACTTCGAACCCCAAATCCCTAACCTCAAACCCCAAACCTCAACCCCAAACCTCAACCCTAAACCTCAAGCCCAAACCTCAACCCCAAACCTCAACCCCAAACCCCAAAATTCGAACCCCCAACCCCAAACCTCAAACCCCAAACCTCAACCCCAAACCTCAAACTTCGAACCCCAAACCTCAAACCTCGAACTTCAAACCCCAAAATTCAAACACCGAACCCCAACCCCAAACCTCAAACCGCGAACCCCAAACCTCAAACCCCAAACCTTAACCCCAAACCCCAAAACTCGAACCCCAAACCCCAAACCTCCAACCCCAAACCTCAAACCCAAACCTCAAACCTCGAACCCCAAACCACAAAACTGAATTTGTCAGTTTGGATAGTTCAAAACAGCGTTTTCTATGTTTTTTCAAGTTTAAAACAGCATTTTAAATACGTCAGTTTAAATTGTTGAAAACAGCATTTTCTTGGTTTTGCTAATTTAAAACAGCAGTTTCATCGTGATTTCACAAAAATCCACCGTTTCGAACTAAAGAAACATGAATTTATCAGTTTGAATAGTTGAAAACAACGTTTTTCTTGTTTTTGCAAGTTTAAAACAGACATTTGAATCTCATAATTCGCCGTTTCGCACGAAAGAAACATTTCACTCAATCCAAACACCACAAACACCAAACCTAAAACACCGAACCCCAATCCCCAACTCAAACCCCAACTCTCAACCCCAAACCTCAAACCTCGAACCCCAAACCTCAAACTTCGAACCTTAAATCCCTAACCTCAAACCCCAAACTTCAACCCCAAACCTCAACCCCAAACCTCAACCCCAAACCTCAACCCCAAACCTCAACCCCAAACACCAAAACTCGAAACCCCAACCCCAAACCTCAAACTTCGAACCCCAAATCCCTAACCTCAAACCCCAAACCCCAACCCCAAACCTCAACCCCAAACCTCAAACCTCGAACCCCAAACCAAAAAACTGAATTTGTCAGTTTGGATAGTTCAAAACAGCGTTTTCTATGTTTATGCAAGTTTAAAACAGCATTTTAAATACGTCAGTTTAGATTGTTGAAAACAGCGTTTTCTTGGTTTTGCTAGTTTAAAACAGCAGTTTCATCGTGATTTCACAAAAATCCACCGTTTCGAACTAAAGAAACATGAATTTATCAGTTTGAATAGTTGAAAACAGCGTTTTTCTTGTTTTTGCAAGTTTAAAACAGCAATTTTATCGTCATTTCTCATAAATCGCCGTTTCGGACGAAAGAAACATGAATTTATCAGTTTGAATAGTTCAAAACAGCGTTTTTCTATGTTTTTGCAAGTTTAAAACAGCAATTATATAGTCATTTCTCATAAATCGCCGTTTCGCACGAAAGAAACATGAATTTGTCAGTTTGAATAGTTCAAAACAGCGTTTTTCTATGTTTTTGCAAGTTTAAAACAGCAATTTTATTGTGATTTCACAAAAATCCACCGTTTCGAACGTAAAAAACATGAATTTATCAGTTTGAATAGTTCCAAACAGCGTTTTTCTATGTTTTTGCAAGTTTAAAACAGCAATTATATAGTCATTTCTCATAAATCGCCGTTTCGCACGAAAGAAACCTGAATTTATCAGTTTGAATAGTTAAAAACATCGTTTTTCTATGTTTTTGCAAATTTAAAACAGCAATTTTATCGTCATTTCTCATAAATCGCCGTTTCGCACGGAAGTTACATGAATTTATCAGTTTGAATAGTTGAAAACAGCGTTTTTCTATGTTTTTGCAAGTTTAAAACAGCAATTATATCGTCATTTCTCATATATCGCCGTTTCGCACGAAAGAAACATGAATTTGTCAGATTGAATAGTTCAAAACAGCGTTTTTCTATGTTTTTGCAAGTTTAAAACAGCAATTTTATCGTCATTTCTCATAAATCGCCGTTTCGCACGAAAGAAACATGAATTTATCAGTTTGAATAGTTAAAAACAGCGTTTTTCTATGTTTTTGCAAGTTTAAATAGCAATTTTATCGTCATTTCTCATAAATCGCCGTTTTGCACGAAAGAAACATGTATTTATAAGTTTGAATAGTTGAAAACGGCGTTTTTCTATGTTTTTGCAAGTTTAAAACAGCAATTTTATCGTCATTTCTCATAAATCGCCGTTTCGCACGAAAGAAACATGAATTTATCAGTTTGAATAGTTAAAAACAGCGTTTTTCTATGTTTTTGCAAGTTTAAATAGCAATTTTATCGTCATTTCTCATAAATCGCCGTTTTGCACGAAAGAAACATAAATTTGTCAGTTTGAATAGTTCAAAACAGCGTTTTTCTATGTTTTTGCAAGTTTAAAACAGCAATTTTATCGTCATTTCTCATAAATCGCCGTTTCGCACGAAAGAAACATGAATTTATCAGTTTGAATAATTGAAAACAGCGTTTTTCTATGTTTTTGCAAGTTTAAAACAGCAATTTTATCGTCATTTCTCATAAATCACCGTTTCGCTCGAAAGAAATATGAATTTGTCAGTTTGAATAGTTCAAAACAGCGTTTTTTCTATGTTTTTGCAAGTTTTCAACAGCAATTTTATCGTCATTTCTCATAAATCGCCGTTTCGCACGAAAGAAACCTGAATTTATCAGTTTGAATAGTTAAAAACAGCGTTTTTCTATGTTTTTGCAAGTTTAAAACAGCAATTTTATCGTCATTTCTTATAAATCGCCGTTTCGCACGAAAGAAACATGAATTTGTCAGTTTGAATACTTCAAAACAGCGTTTTTCTATGTTTTTGCAAGTTTAAAACAGCAATTATATCGTCATTTCTCATAAATCGCTGTTTCGCACGAAAGAAACATGAATTTGTCAGTTTGAATACTTCAAAACAGCGTTTTTCTATGTTTTTGCAAGTTTAAAACAGCAATTATATAGTCATTTCTCATAAATCGCCGTTTCGCACGAAAGAAACATGAATTTGTCAGTTTGAATAGTTCAAAACAGCGTTTTTCTATGTTTTTGCAAGTTTAAAACAGCAATTTTATTGTGATTTCACAAAAATCCACCGTTTCGAACGTAAAAAACATGAATTTATCAGTTTGAATAGTTCCAAACAGCGTTTTTCTATGTTTTTGCAAGTTTAAAACAGCAATTATATAGTCATTTCTCATAAATCGCCGTTTCGCACGAAAGAAACCTGAATTTATCAGTTTGAATAGTTAAAAACAGCGTTTTTCTATGTTTTTGCAAATTTAAAACAGCAATTTTATCGTCATTTCTCATAAATCGCCGTTTCGCACGGAAGTTATATGAATTTATCAGTTTGAATAGTTGAAAACAGCGTTTTTTCTATGTTTTTGCAAGTTTAAAACAGCAATTATATCGTCATTTCTCATATATCGCCGTTTCGCACAAAGAAACATGAATTTGTCAGATTGAATAGTTCAAAACAGCGTTTTTCTATGTTTTTGCAAGTTTAAAACAGCAATTTTATCGTCATTTCTCATAAATCGCCGTTTCGCACGAAAGAAACATGAATTTATCAGTTTGAATAGTTAAAAACAGCGTTTTTCTATGTTTTTGCAAGTTTAAATAGCAATTTTATCGTCATTTCTCATAAATCGCCGTTTTGCACGAAAGAAACATGTATTTATAAGTTTGAATAGTTGAAAACGGCGTTTTTCTATGTTTTTGCAAGTTTAAAACAGCAATTTTATCGTCATTTCTCATAAATCGCCGTTTCGCACGAAAGAAACATGAATTTATCAGTTTGAATAGTTAAAAACAGCGTTTTTATATGTTTTTGCAAGTTTAAATAGCAATTTTATCGTCATTTCTCATAAATCGCCGTTTTGCACGAAAGAAACATAAATTTGTCAGTTTGAATAGTTCAAAACAGCGTTTTTCTATGTTTTTGCAAGTTTAAAACAGCAATTTTATCGTCATTTCTCATAAATCGCCGTTTCGCACGAAAGAAACATGAATTTATCAGTTTGAATAATTGAAAACAGCGTTTTTCTATGTTTTTGCAAGTTTAAAACAGCAATTTTATCGTCATTTCTCATAAATCACCGTTTCGCTCGAAAGAAATATGAATTTGTCAGTTTGAATAGTTCAAAACAGCGTTTTTCTATGTTTTTGCAAGTTTTCAACAGCAATTTTATCGTCATTTCTCATAAATCGCCGTTTCGCACGAAAGAAACCTGAATTTATCAGTTTGAATAGTTAAAAACAGCGTTTTTCTATGTTTTTGCAAGTTTAAAACAGCAATTTTATCGTCATTTCTTATAAATCGCCGTTTCGCACGAAAGAAACATGAATTTGTCAGTTTGAATACTTCAAAACAGCGTTTTTCTATGTTTTTGCAAGTTTAAACAGCAATTATATCGTCATTTCTCATAAATCGCTGTTTCGCACGAAAGAAACATGAATTTGTCAGTTTGAATAGTTCAAAACAGCGTTTTTCTATGTTTTTGCAAGTTTAAAACAGCATGTTTATCGTCATTTCTCATAAATCGCCGTTACACACGAAAGAAACATGAATTTGTCAGTTTGAATAGTTCAAAACAGCGTTTTTTCTATGTTTTTGCAAGTTTAAAACAGCAATTTTATCGTCATTTCTTATATATCGCCGTTTCGCACGAAAGAAAAATGAATTTATCAGTTTGAATAGTTGAAAACAGCGTTTCTATATGTTTTTGCTAGTTTAAAACAGCAATTTTATCGTCATTTCTCATAAATCGCCGTTTCGCACGGAAGAAACTTGAATTTGTCAGTTTGAATAGTTGAAAACAGCGTTATTATATATTTTTGCAAGTTTAAAACGGCAATTTTATTGTGATTTCACAAAAATCCCCCGTTTCGAACGTAAAAAACATGAATTTATCAGTTTGAATAGTTCAAAACAGCGTTTTTCTATGTTTTTGCAAGTTTAAAACAGCAATTTTATCGTAATTTCTCATAAATCGCCGTTTCGCACGAAAGAAACATGAATTTGTCAGTTTGAATAGTTCAAAACAGCGTTTTTCTATGTTTTTGCAAGTTTAAAACAGCAATTATATAGTCATTTCTCATAAATCGCCGTTTCGCAAGAAAGAAACATGAATTTGTCAGTTTGAATAGTTCAAAACAGCGTTTTTCTATGTTTTTGCAAGTTTAAAACAGCAATTTTATCGTCATTTCTCATAAATTGCCGTTTTGCACGAAAGAAATATGAATTTGTCAGTTTGAATAGTTCAAAACAGCGTTTTTATATGTTTTTGCAAGTTTTAAAACAGCAATTTTATCGTCATTTCTCATAAATCGCCGTTTCGCACGAAAGAAACATGAATTTATCAGTTTGAATAGTTGAAAACAGCGTTTTTCTATGTTTTTGCAAGTTTAAAACAGCAACTTTATCGTCATTTATCATAAATTGCCGTTTCGCACGAAAGAAATATGAATTTGTCAGTTTGAATAGTTCAAAACTGCGTTTTCTATGTTTTTGCAAGTTTAAAACAGCATTTTAAATACGTCAGTTTAGATTGTTGAAAACAGCGTATTTTGCTAGTTTAAAACAGCAGTTTTATCGTGATTTCACAAAAATCCACCGTTTCGAAGGAAAGAAACATGAATTTATCTGTTTGAATAGTTGAAACAGCGTTTTTCTATGTTTTTGCAAGTTTAAAACAGCAATTTTATCGTCATTTCTCTTAAATCGCCGTTTCTCACGAAAGAAACATGAATTTATCAGTTTGAATAGTTGAAAACAGCGTTTTATCGTGATTTCACAAAAATCCGCAGTTTCCAACAAATGAAATTCATCCTTTTGATTAGCTGAAAACAGCGTTTTTTATGTTTTTACAAGTTTAAAACAGCAATTTGAATCTCATATTCGCCGTTTCGTACGAAAGAAACATTTCACCCAATCCAAACACCACAAACAACAAACCTAAAACCCCGAACCCCAATCCCCAACTCAAACCCCAACCCTCAACCCAAACCTCAAACCTCGAACCCCAAACCTCAAACTTCGAACCCCAAATCCCTAACTTCAAACCCCAAACTTCAACCCCAAACCTCAACCCCAAACCTCAACCCCAAACCTCCACCCCAAACCGCAAAACTCGAACCCCCAACCCCAAACCTTAAACTTCGAACCCCAAATCCCTAACCTTAAACCCCAAACCTCAACCCCAAACTTAAACCCCAAACCTCAACCCCAAACCTCAACCCCAAACCTCAAAACTCGAACCCCCAACCCCAAACCTCAAACCCCAAACCTCAACCCCAAACCTCAAACCTCGAACCCCAAACCTCAAACCTCGAACCCAAAACCCCAAACCTCAAACATCGAACCCAACCCCAAACCTCAAACCGCGAACCCCAAACCTCAAACCCCAAACCTCAACCCCAAACCCCAAAACTCGAACCCCAAACCCTAAACCTAAAACCCCACACCTCAACCCCAAACCTCAAACCACGAACCCCAAACACAAAACTGAATTTGTCAGTTTGGATAGTTCAAAACAGCGTTTTCTATGTTTTTGCAAGTTTAAAACAGCAATTTTATTGTCATTTCTCATAAATCGCCGTTTCACACGAAAGAAACATGAATTTGTCAGTTTGAATAGTTCAAAACAGGGTTTTTCTATGTTTTTGCAAGTTTAAAACAGCAATTTTATCGTCATTTCTCATATATCGCCGTTTCGCACGAAAGAAACATGAATTTATCAGTTTAAATAGTTGAAAACAGCGTTTCTCTATGTTTTTGCAAGTTTTAAAACAGCAATTTTATCGTCATTTCTCATAAATCGCCGTTTCGCACGGAAGAAACATGAATTTGTCAGTTTGAATAGTTGAAAACAGCGTTATTATATATTTTTGCAAGTTTAAAACAGCAATTTTATTGTGATTTCACAAAATCCCCCGTTTCGAACGTAAAAAACATGAATTTATCAGTTTGAATAGTTTAAAACAGCGTTTTTTCTATGTTTTTGCAAGTTTAAAATAGCAATTTTATCGTAATTTCTCATAAATCGCCGTTTCGCACGAAAGAAACATGAATTTGTCAGTTTGAATAGTTCAAAACAGCGTTTTTCTATGTTTTTGCAAGTTTAAAACAGCAATTATATAGTCATTTCTCATAAATCGCCGTTTCGCACGAAAGAAACATGAATTTGTCAGTTTGAATAGTTCAAAACAGCGTTTTTTCTATGTTTTTGCAAGTTTAAAACAGCAATTTTATCGTCATTTCTCATAAATCGCCGTTTCGCACGAAAGAAACATGAATTTATCAGTTTGAATAGTTGAAAACAGCGTTTTTCTATGTTTATGCAAGTTTAAAACAGCAATTTTATCGTCATTTCTCATAAATTGCTGTTTCGCACGAAAGAAATATGAATTTGTCAGTTTGAATAGTTCAAAACAGCGTTTTTCTATGTTTTTGCAAGTTTTCAACAGCAATTTTATCGTCATTTCTCATAAATCGCCGTTTCGCACGAAAGAAACCTGAATTTATCAGTTTGAATAGTTAAAAACAGCGTTTTTCTATGTTTTTGCAAGTTTAAAACAGCAATTTTATCGTCATTTCCCATAAATCGCCGTTTCGCACGAAAGAAATATGAATTTGTCAGTTTGAATAGTTCAAAACAGCGTTTCTCTATGTTTTTTGCAAGTTTAAAACAGCAATTTTATCGTCATTTCTCATAAATCGCCGTTTCGCACGTAAAAAACATGAATTTATCAGTTTGACTAGTTCAAAACAGCGTTTTTCTATGTTTTTGCAGGTTTAAAACAGCAATTTTATCGTAATTTCTCATAAATCGCCGCTTCGCACGAAAGAAACATGAATTTGTCAGTTTGAATAGTTCAAAACAGCGTTTTTCTATGTTTTTGCAAATTTAAAACAGCAATTATATAGTCATTTCTCATAAATCGCCGTTTCGCACGAAAGAAACATGAATTTGTCAGTTTGAATAGTTCAAAACAGCGTTTTTCTATGTTTTTGCAAGTTTAAAACAGCAATTATATAGTCATTTCTCATAAATCGCCGTTTCGCACGAATAAACATGAATTTATCAGTTTGAATAGTTGAAAACAGCGTTTTTTCTAAGTTTTTGCAAGTTTAAAACAGCAATTTTATCGTCATTTCTCTTAAATCGCCGTTTCGCACGAAAGAAACATGAATTTATCAGTTTGAATAGTTAAAAACAGCGTTTTTCTATGTTTTTGCAAGTTTAAACAGCAATTTTATCGTCATTTCTCATAAATCGCCGTTTCGCACGAAAGAAACATGAATTTATCAGTTTGAATAGTTGAAAACAGCGTTATTATATATTTTTGCAAGTTTAAAACAGCAATTTTATTGTGATTTCACAAAAATCGCCGTTTCGCATGAAAGAAACATGAATTTGTCAGTTTGAATAGTTCAAAACAGCGTTTTTCTATGTTTTTGTAAGTTTAAAACAGCAATTATATAGTCATTTCTCATAAATCGCCGTTTCGCACGAAAGAAACATGAATTGTCAGTTTGAATAGTTCAAAACAGCGTTTTTCTATGTTTTTGCAAGTTTAAAACAGCAATTTTATCGTCATTTCTCATAAATCGCCGTTTCGCACGAAGAAACATGAATTTATCAGTTTGAATAGTTGAAAACACCGTTTTTCTATGTTTTTGCAAGTTTAAAACAGCAATTTTATCGTCATTTCTCATAAATTGCCGTTTCGCACGAAAGAAATATGAATTTGTCAGTTTGAATAGTTCAAAACAGCGTTTTTCTATGTTTTTGCAAAGTTTTCAACAGCAATTTTATCGTCATTTCTCATAAATCGCCCGTTTCGCACGAAAGAAACCTGAATTTATCAGTTTGAATAGTTAAAAACAGCGTTTTTCTATGTTTTTGCAAGTTTAAAACAGCAATTTTATCGTCATTTCTCATAAATCGCCGTTTCGCACGAAAGAAATATGAATTTGTCACTTTGTATAGTTCAAAACAGCGTTTCTCCTCTATGGATGGTTTTTGCAAGTTTAAAACAGCAATTTTATCGTCATTTCTCATAAATCGCCGTTTCGCACGAAAGAAACATGAATTTATCAGTTTAAATAGTTGAAAACAGCGTTTCTCTATGTTTTTGCAAGTTTAAAACAGCAATTTTATCGTCATTTCTCATAAATCGCCGTTTCGCACGGAAGAAACATGAATTTGTCAGTTTGAATAGTTGAAAACAGCGTTATTATATATTTTTGCAAGTTTAAAACTGCAATTTTATTGTGATTTCACAAAAATCCCCCGTTTCGAACGTAAAAAACATGAATTTATCAGTTTGAATAGTTCAAAACAGCGTTTTTCTATGTTTTTGCAAGTTTAAAATAGCAAATTTATCGTAATTTCTCATAAATCGCCGTTTCGCACGAAAGAAACATGAATTTGTCAGTTTGAATAGTTCAAAACAGCGTTTTTCTATGTTTTTGCAAGTTTAAAAACAGCAATTTTATCGTCATTTCTCATAAATCGCCGTTTCGCACGAAAGAAACATGAATTTATCAGTTTGAATAGTTGAAAACATCGTTTTTCTATGTTTTTGTAAGTTTAAAACAGCAATTATATAGTCATTTCTCATAAATCGCCGTTTCGCACGAAAGAAACATGAATTTGTCAGTTTGAATAGTTCAAAACAGCGTTTTTCTATGTTTTTGCAAGTTTAAAACAGCAATTTTATCGTCATTTCCCATAAATCGCCGTTTCGCACGAAAGAAATATGAATTTGTCAGTTTAAATAGTTCAAAACAGCGTTTCTCTATGTTTTTACAAGTTTAAAACAGCAATTTTATCGTCATTTCTCATAAATCGCCGTTTCGCACGTAAAAAACATGAATTTATCAGTTTGACTAGTTCAAAACAGCGTTTTTCTATGTTTTTGCAGGTTTAAAACAGCAATTTTATCGTAATTTCTCATAAATCGCCGCTTCGCACGAAAGAAACATGAATTTGTCAGTTTGAATAGTTCAAAACAGCGTTTTTCTATGTTTTTGCAAATTTAAAACAGCAATTATGTAGTCATTTCTCATAAATCGCCGTTTCGCACGAAAGAAACATGAATTTGTCAGTTTGAATAGTTCAAAACAGCGTTTTTCTATGTTTTTGCAAGTTTAAAACAGCAATTATATAGTCATTTCTCATAAATCGCCGTTTCGCACGAAAGAAACATGAATTTATCAGTTTGAATAGTTGAAAACAGCGTTTTTTTTAGGTTTTTGCAAGTTTAAAACAGCAATTTTATCGTCATTTCTCTTAAATCGCCGTTTCGCACGAAAGAAACATGAATTTATCAGTTTGAATAGTTAAAAACAGCGTTTTTCTATGTTTTTGCAAGTTTAAACAGCAATTTTATCGTCATTTCTCATAAATCGCCGTTTCGCACGAAAGAATCATGAATTTATCAGTTTGAATAGTTGAAAACAGCGTTATTATATATTTTTGAAAGTTTAAAACAGCAATTTTATTGTGATTTCACAAAAATCGCCGTTTCGCATGAAAGAAACATGAATTTGTCAGTTTGAATAGTTCAAAACAGCGTTTTTTTATGTTTTTGTAAGTTTAAAACAGCAATTATATAGTCATTTCTCATAAATCGCCGTTTCGCACGAAAGAAACCTGAATTTATCAGTTTGAATAGTTAAAAACAGCGTTTTTCTATGTTTTTGCAAGTTTAAAACAGCAATTTTATCGTCATTTCTCATAAATTGCCGTTTCGCACGAAAGAAATATGAATTTGTCAGTTTGAATAGTTCAAAACAGCGTTTTTCTATGTTTTTGCAAGTTTTCAACAGCAATTTTATCGTCATTTCTCATAAATCGCCGTTTCGCACGAAAGAAACCTGAATTTATCATTTTGAATAGTTAAAAACAGCGTTATTCTATGTTTTTGCAAGTTTAAAACAGCAATTTTATTGTGATTTCACAAAAATCCACCGTTTCGAACGTAAAAAACATGAATTTATCAGTTTGAATAGTTCAAAACAGCGTTTTTATATGTTTTTGCAGGTTTAAACAGCAATTTTATCGTAATTTCTCATAAATCGCCGCTTCGCACGAAAGAAACATGAATTTGTCAGTTTGAATAGTTCAAAACAGCGTTTTTCTATGTTTTTGCAAGTTTAAAACAGCAATTTTATTGTGATTTCACAAAAATCCACCGTTTCGAACGTAAAAAACATGAATTTATCAGTTTGAATAGTTCAAAACAGCGTTTTTCTATGTTTTTGCAGGTTTAAAACAGCAATTTTATCGTAATTTCTCATAAATCGCCGTTTCGCACGGAAGAAACATGAATTTGTCAGTTTGAATAGTTAAAAACAGCGTTATTCTATGTTTTTGCAAGTTTAAAACAGCAATTTTATTGTTATTTCACAAAAATCCACCGTTTTGAACGTAAAAAACATGAATTGATCAGTTTGAATAGTTCAAAACAGCGTTTTTCTATGTTTTTGCAGGTTTAAAACAGCAATTTTATCGTAATTTCTCATAAATCGCCGCTTCGCATGAAAGAAACATGAATTTGTCAGTTTGAATAGTTCAAAACAGCGTTTTTCTATGTTTTTGCAAGTTTAAAACAGCAATTTTATCGTCATTTCTCATAAATCGCCGTTTCACACGAAAGAAACATGAATTTGTCAGTTTGAATAGTTCAAAACAGGGTTTTTCTATGTTTTTGCAAGTTTAAAACAGCAATTTTATCGTCATTTCTCATATATCGCCGTTTCGCACGAAAGAAACATGAATTTATCAGTTTAAATAGTTGAAAACAGCGTTTCTCTATGTTTTTGCAAGTTTAAAACAGCAATTTTATCGTCATTTCTCATAAATCGCCGTTTCGCACGGAAGAAACATGAATTTGTCAGTTTGAATAGTTGAAAACAGCGTTATTATATATTTTTGCAAGTTTAAAACAGCAATTTTTTTGTGATTTCACAAAAATCCCTCGTTTCGAACGTAAAAAACATGAATTTATCAGTTTGAATAGTTTAAAACAGCGTTTTTCTATGTTTTTGCAAGTTTAAAATAGCAATTTTATCGTAATTTCTCATAAATCGCCGTTTCGCACGAAAGAAACATGAATTTGTCAGTTTGAATAGTTCAAAACAGCGTTTTTCTATGTTTTTGCAAGTTTAAAACAGCAATTATATAGTCATTTCTCATAAATCGCCGTTTCGCACGAAAGAAACATGAATTTGTCAGTTTGAATAGTTCAAAACAACGTTTTTCTATGTTTTTGCAAGTTTAAAACAGCAATTTTATCGTCATTTCTCATAAATCGCCGTTTCGCACGAAAGAAACATGAATTTATCAGTTTGAATAGTTGAAAACAGCGTTTTTCTATGTTTATGCAAGTTTAAAACAGCAATTTTATCGTCATTTCTCATAAATTGCTGTTTCGCACGAAAGAAATATGAATTTGTCAGTTTGAATAGTTCAAAACAGCGTTTTTCTATGTTTTTGCAAGTTTTCAACAGCAATTTTATCGTCATTTCTCATAAATCGCCGTTTCGCACGAAAGAAACCTGAATTTATCAGTTTGAATAGTTAAAAACAGCGTTTTTCTATGTTTTTGCAAGTTTAAAACAGCAATTTTATCGTCATTTCCCATAAATCGCCGTTTCGCACGAAAGAAATATGAATTTGTCAGTTTGAATAGTTCAAAACAGCGTTTCTCTATGTTTTTGCAAGTTTAAAACAGCAATTTTATCGTCATTTCTCATAAATCGCCGTTTCGCACGTAAAAAACATGAATTTATCAGTTTGACTAGTTCAAAACAGCGTTTTTCTATGTTTTTGCAGGTTTAAAACAGCAATTTTATCGTAATTTCTCATAAATCGCCGCTTCGCACGAAAGAAACATGAGTTTGTCAGTTTGAATAGTTCAAAACAGCGTTTTTCTATGTTTTTGCAAATTTAAAAAAGCAATTATATAGTCATTTCTCATAAATCGCCGTTTCGCACGAAAAAAACATGAATTTGTCAGTTTGAATAGTTCAAAACAGCGTTTTTCTATGTTTTTGCAAGTTTAAAACAGCAATTATATAGTCATTTCTCATAAATCGCCGTTTCGCACGAAAGAAACATGAATTTATCAGTTTAAATAGTTGAAAACAGCGTTTTTCTAGGTTTTTGCAAGTTTAAAACAGCAATTTTATCGTCATTTCTCTTAAATCGCCGTTTCGCACGAAAGAAACATGAATTTATCAGTTTGAATAGTTCAAAACTGCGTTTTTCTATGTTTTTGCAAGTTTAAACAGCAATTTTATCGTCATTTCTCATAAATCGCCGTTTCGCACGAAAGAAACATGAATTTATCAGTTTGAATAGTTGAAAACAGCGTTATTATATATTTTTGCAAGTTTAAAACAGCAATTTTATTGTGATTTCACAAAAATCGCCGTTTCGCATGAAAGAAACATGAATTTGTCAGTTTGAATAGTTCAAAACAGCGTTTTTCTATGTTTTTGTAAGTTTAAAACAGCAATTATATAGTCATTTCTCATAAATCGCCGTTTCGCACGAAAGAAACATGAATTTGTCAGTTTGAATAGTTCAAAACAGCGTTTTTCTATGTTTTTGCAAGTTTAAAACAGCAATTTTATCGTCATTTCTCATAAATCGCCGTTTCGCACGAAAGAAACATGAATTTATCAGTTTGAATAGTTGAAAACAGCGTTTTTCTATGTTTTTGCAAGTTTAAAACAGCAATTTTATCGTCATTTCTCATAAATTGCCGTTTCGCACGAAAGAAATATGAATTTGTCAGTTTGAATAGTTCAAAACAGCGTTTTTCTATGTTTTTGCAAGTTTTCAACAGCAATTTTATCGTCATTTCTCATAAATCGCCGTTTCGCACGAAAGAAACCTGAATTTATCAGTTTGAATAGTTAAAAACAGCGTTTTTCTATGTTTTTGCAAGTTTAAAACAGCAATTTTATCGTCATTTCTCATAAATCGCCGTTTCGCACGAAAGAAATATGAATTTGTCAGTTTGAATAGTTCAAAACAGCGTTTCTCTATGTTTTTGCAAGTTTAAAACAGCAATTTTATTGTCATTTCTCATAAATCGCCGTTTCGCACTGAAGAAACAAGAATTTGTCAGTTTGAATAGTGAAAACAGCGTTATTCTATGTTTTTGCAAGTTTAAACAGCAATTTTATTGTGATTTCACAAAAATCCACCGTTTCGAACGTAAAAAACATGAATTTATCAGTTTGAATAGTTCAAAACAGCGTTTTTCTATGTTTTTGCAGGTTTAAAACAGCAATTTTATCGTAATTTCTCATAAATCGCCGCTTCGCACGAAAGAAACATCAATTTGTCAGTTTGAATAGTTCAAAACAGCGTTTTTCTATGTTTTTGCAAGTTTAAAACAGCAATTATATAGTCATTTCTCATAAATCGCCGTTTCGCACGAAAGAAACATGAATTTGTCAGTTTGAATAGTTCAAAACAGCGTTTTTCTATATTTTTTGCAAGTTTAAAACAGCAATTATATAGTCATTTCTCATAAATCGCCGTTTCGCACGAAAGAAACATGAATTTATCAGTTTGAATAGTTGAAAACAGCGTTTTTCTATGTTTTTGCAAGTTTAAAACAGCAATTTTATCGTCATTTCTCATAAATTGCCGTTTCGCACGAAAGAAATATGAATTTGTCAGTTTGAATAGTTCAAAACAGCGTTTTTCTATGTTTTTGCAAGTTTTCAACAGCAATTTTATCGTCATTTCTCATAAATCGCCGTTTCGCACGAAAGAAACCTGAATTTATCAGTTTGAATAGTTAAAAACAGCGTTATTCTATGTTTTTGCAAGTTTAAAACAGCAATTTTATTGTGATTTCACAAAAATCCACCGTTTCAAACGTAAAAAACATGAATTTATCAGTTTGAATAGTTCAAAACAGCGTTTTTCTATGTTTTTGCAGGTTTAAAACAGCAATTTTATCGTAATTTCTCATAAATCGCCGCTTCGCACGAAAGAAACATGAATTTGTCAGTTTGAATAGTTCAAAACAGCGATTTTCTATGTTTTTGCAAGTTTAAAACAGCAATTTTATTGTGATTTCACAAAACTCCACCGTTTCGAACGTAAAAAACATGAATTTATCAGTTTGAATAGTTCAAAACAGCGTTTTTCTATGTTTTTGCAGGTTTAAAACAGCAATTTTATCGTAATTTCTCATAAATCGCCGTTTCGCACGGAAGAAACATGAATTTGTCAGTTTGAATAGTTAAAAACAGCGTTATTCTATGTTTTTGCAAGTTTAAAACAGCAATTTTATTGTGATTTCACAAAAATCCACCGTTTTGAACGTAAAAAACATGAATTTATCAGTTTGAATAGTTCAAAACAGCGTTTTTCTATGTTTTTGCAGGTTTAAAACAGCAATTTTATCGTAATTTCTCATAAATCGCCCTTCGCACGAAAGAAACATGAATTTGTCAGTTTGAATAGTTCAAAACAGCGTTTTTCTATGTTTTTGCAAGTTTAAAACAGCAATTTTATCGTCATTTTCATAAATCGCCGTTTCACACGAAAGAAACATGAATTTGTCAGTTTGAATAGTTCAAAACAGCGTTTTTCTGTGTTTTTGCAAGTTTAAAACAGTAATTTTATCGTCATTTTTTCTCATAAATCGCCGTTTCACACGAAAGAAACATGAATTTATCAGTTTGAATAGATAAAAACTGCGTTTTTCTATGTTTTTGCAAGTTTAAAACAGCAATTTTATCGTCATTTCTCATAAATCGCCGTTTCACACGAAAGCAACATGAATTTATCAGTTTGAATAGTTGAAAACAGCGTTTTTCTATGTTTTTGCAAGTTTAAAACAGCAATTTTATCGTCATTTCTCATAAATCGCCGTTTCACACGAAAGAAACATGAATTTGTCAGTTTGAATAGTTCAAAACAGCGTTTTTGTATGTTTTTGCAAGTTTAAATCAGCAATTTTATCGTCATTTCTCATAAATCGCCGTTTCACACGACAGAAACATGAATTTATCAGTTTGAATAGTTAAAAACAGCGTTTTTCTATGTTTTTGCAAGTTTAAAACAGCAATTTTATCGTCATTTCTCATAAATCGCCGTTTCACACGAAAGCAACATGAATTTATCAGTTTGAATAGTTAAAAACAGCGTTTTTCTATGTTTTGCAAGTTTAAACAGCAATTTTATCGTCATTTCTCATAAATCGCCATTTCGCACGAAAGAAACATGAATTTATCAGTTTGAATAGTTGAAAACAGCGTTAATATATAATTTTGCAAGTTTAAAACAGCAATTTTATTGTGATTTCACAAAAATCGCCGTTTCGCACGAAAGAAACATGAATTTGTCAGTTTGAATAGTTCAAAACAGCGTTTTTCTATGTTTTTGCAAGTTTAAAACAGCAATTTTATCGTCATTTCTCATAAATTGCCGTTTCGCACGAAAGAAATATGAATTTGTCAGTTTGAATAGTTCAAAACAGCGTTTTTCTATGTTTTTGCAAGTTTTCAACAGCAATTTTATCGTCATTTCTCATAAATCGCCGTTTCGCACGAAAGAAACCTGAATTTATCAGTTTGAATAGTTAAAAACAGCGTTTTTCTATGTTTTTGCAAGTTTAAAACAGCAATTTTATCGTCATTTCTCATAAATCGCCGTTTCGCACGAAAGAAATATGAATTTGTCAGTTTGAATAGTTCAAAACAGCGTTTCTCTATGTTTTTGCAAGTTTAAAACAGCAATTTTATCGTAATTTCTCATAAATCGCCGTTTCGCACGAAAGAAACATGAATTTATCAGTTTGAATAGTTGAAAACAGCGTTTTTCTATGTTTATGCAAGTTTAAAACAGCAATTTTATCGTCATTTCTCATAAATTGCCGTTTCGCACGAAAGAAATATGAATTTGTCAGTTGAATAGTTCAAAACAGCGTTTTTCTATGTTTTTGCAAGTTTAAAACAGCAATTTTATCGTCATTTCTCATAAATCGCCGTTTCGCACGAAAGAAACATGAATTTATCAGTTTGAAAAGTTGAAAACAGCGTTTTTCTATGTTTATGCAAGTTTAAAACAGCAATTTTATCGTCATTTCTCATAAATCCCCGTTTCGTACGAAAGAAACATGAATTTATCAGTTTGAATAGTTGAAAACAGCGTTTTTCTATGTTTATGCAAGTTTAAAACAGCAATTTTATCGTCATTTCTCATAAATTGCCGTTTCGCACGAAAGAAATATGAATTTGTCAGTTTGAATAGTTCAAAACAGCGTTTTTCTATGTTTTTGCAAGTTTTCAACAGCAATTTTATCGTCATTTCTCATAAATCGCCGTTTCGCACGAAAGAAACCTGAATTTATCAGTTTGAATAGTTAAAAACAGCGTTTTTCTATGTTTTTGCAAGTTTAAAACAGCAATTTTATCGTCATTTCTCATAAATCGCCGTTTCGCACGAAAGAAATATGAATTTGTCAGTTTGAATAGTTCAAAACAGCGTTTCTCTATGTTTTTGCAAGTTTAAAACAGCAATTTTATCGTCATTTCTCATAAATCGCCGTTTCGCACGGAAGAAACATGAATTTGTCAGTTTGAATAGTTAAAAACAGCGTTATTCTATGTTTTTGCAAGTTTAAAACAGCAATTTTATTGTGATTTCACAAAAATCCACCGTTTCGAACGTAAAAAACAGGAATTTATTAGTTTGAATAGTTCAAAACAGCGTTTTTCTATGTTTTTGCAGGTTTAAAACAGCAATTTTATCGTAATTTCTCATAAATCGCCGCTTCGCACGAAAGAAACATGAATTTGTCAGTTTGAATACTTCAAAACAGCGTTTTTCTATGTTTTTGCAAGTTTAAAACAGCAATTTCATCGTCATTTCTCATAAATCGCCGTTTCACACGAAAGAAACATGAATTTATCAGTTTGAATAGATAAAAACAGCGTTTTTCTATGTTTTTGCAAGTTTAAACCAGCAATTTTATCGTCATTTCTCATAAATCGCCGTTTCACACGAAAGCAACATGAATTTATCAGTTTGAATAGTTGAAAACAGCGTTTTTCTATGTTTTTGCAAGTTTAAAACAGCAATTTTATCGTCATTTCTCATAAATCGCCGTTTCACACGAAAGAAACATGAATTTGTCAGTTTGAATAGTTCAAAACAGCGTTTTTGTATGTTTTTGCAAGTTTAAATCAGCAATTTTATCGTCATTTCTCATAAATCGCCGTTTCACACGAAAGAAACATGAATTTATCAGTTTGAATAGTTAAAAACAGCGTTTTTCTATGTTTTTGCAAGTTTAAAACAGCAATTTTATCGTCATTTCTCATAAATCGCCGTTTCACACGAAAGCAACATGAATTTATCAGTTTGAATAGTTAAAAACAGCGTTTTTCTATGTTTTGCAAGTTTAAACAGCAATTTTATCGTCATTTCTCATAAATCGCCATTTCGCACGAAAGAAACAGGAATTTATCAGTTTGAATAGTTGAAAACAGCGTTAATATATAATTTTGCAAGTTTAAAACAGCAATTTTATTGTGATTTCACAAAAATCGCCGTTTCGCACGAAAGAAACATGAATTTGTCAGTTTGAATAGTTCAAAACAGCGTTTTTCTATGTTTTTGCAAGTTTAAAACAGCAATTTTATCGTCATTTCTCATAAATTGCCGTTTCGCACGAAAGAAATATGAATTTGTCAGTTTGAATAGTTCAAAACAGCGTTTTTCTATGTTTTTGCAAGTTTTCAACAGCAATTTTATCGTCATTTCTCATAAATCGCCGTTTCGCACGAAAGAAACCTGAATTTATCAGTTTGAATAGTTAAAAACAGCGTTTTTCTATGTTTTTGCAAGTTTAAAACAGCAATTTTATCGTCATTTCTCATAAATCGCCGTTTCGCACGAAAGAAATATGAATTTGTCAGTTTGAATAGTTCAAAACAGCGTTTCTCTATGTTTTTGCAAGTTTAAAACAGCAATTTTATCGTAATTTCTCATAAATCGCCGTTTCGCACGAAAGAAACATGAATTTATCAGTTTGAATAGTTGAAAACAGCGTTTTTCTATGTTTATGCAAGTTTAAAACAGCAATTTTATCGTCATTTCTCATAAATTGCCGTTTCGCACGAAAGAAATATGAATTTGTCAGTTGAATAGTTCAAAACAGCGTTTTTCTATGTTTTTGCAAGTTTAAAACAGCAATTTTATCGTCATTTCTCATAAATCGCCGTTTCGCACGAAAGAAACATGAATTTATCAGTTTGAAAAGTTGAAAACAGCGTTTTTCTATGTTTATGCAAGTTTAAAACAGCAATTTTATCGTCATTTCTCATAAATCCCCGTTTCGTACGAAAGAAACATGAATTTATCAGTTTGAATAGTTGAAAACAGCGTTTTTCTATGTTTATGCAAGTTTAAAACAGCAATTTTATCGTCATTTCTCATAAATTGCCGTTTCGCACGAAAGAAATATGAATTTGTCAGTTTGAATAGTTCAAAACAGCGTTTTTCTATGTTTTTGCAAGTTTTCAACAGCAATTTTATCGTCATTTCTCATAAATCGCCGTTTCGCACGAAAGAAACCTGAATTTATCAGTTTGAATAGTTAAAAACAGCGTTTTTCTATGTTTTTGCAAGTTTAAAACAGCAATTTTATCGTCATTTCTCATAAATCGCCGTTTCGCACGAAAGAAATATGAATTTGTCAGTTTGAATAGTTCAAAACAGCGTTTCTCTATGTTTTTGCAAGTTTAAAACAGCAATTTTATCGTCATTTCTCATAAATCGCCGTTTCGCACGGAAGAAACATGAATTTGTCAGTTTGAATAGTTAAAAACAGCGTTATTCTATGTTTTTGCAAGTTTAAAACAGCAATTTTATTGTGATTTCACAAAAATCCACCGTTTCGAACGTAAAAAACAGGAATTTATTAGTTTGAATAGTTCAAAACAGCGTTTTTCTATGTTTTTGCAGGTTTAAAACAGCAATTTTATCGTAATTTCTCATAAATCGCCGCTTCGCACGAAAGAAACATGAATTTGTCAGTTTGAATACTTCAAAACAGCGTTTTTCTATGTTTTTGCAAGTTTAAAACAGCAATTTTATCGTCATTTCTCATAAATCGCCGTTTCACACGAAAGCAACATGAATTTATCAGTTTGAATAGTTGAAAACAGCGTTTTTCTATGTTTTTGCAAGTTTAAATCAGCAATTTTATCGTCATTTCTCATAAATCGCCGTTTCACACGAAAGCAACATGAATTTATCAGTTTGAATAGTTAAAAACAGCGTTTTTCTATGTTTTTGCAAGTTTAAACAGCAATTTTATCGTCATTTCTCATAAATCGCCGTTTCGCATGAAAGAAACATGAATTTATCAGTTTGAATAGTTGAAAACAGCGTTATTATATATTTTTGCAAGTTTAAAACAGCAATTTAATTGTGATTTCACAAAAATCGCCGTTTCGCACGAAAGAAACATGAATTTGTCAGTTTGAATAGTTCAAAACAGCGTTTTTCTATGTTTTTGAAGTTTAAAACAGCAATTATATAGTCATTTCTCATAAATCGCCGTTTCGCATGAAAGAAACATGAATTTATCAGTTTGAATAGTTGAAAACAGCGTTTTTCTATGTTTATGCAAGTTTAAAACAGCAATTTTATCGTCATTTCTCATAAATTGCCGTTTCGCACGAAAGAAATATGAATTTGTCAGTTTGAATAGTTCAAAACAGCGTTTTTCTATGTTTTTGCAAGTTTTCAACAGCAATTTTATCGTCATTTCTCATAAATCGCCGTTTCGCACGGAAGTAACATGAATTTGTCAGTTTGAATAGTTAAAAACAGCGTTATTCTATGTTTTTGCAAGTTTAAAACAGCAATTTTATTGTGATTTCACAAAAATCCACCGTTTCGAACGTAAAAAACATGAATTTATTAGTTTGAATAGTTCAAAACAGCGTTTTTATATGTTTTTGCAGGTTTAAAACAGCAATTTTATCGTAATTTCTCATAAATCGCCACTTCGCACGAAAGAAACATGAATTTGTCTGTTTGAATAGTTCAAAACAGCGTTTTTCTATGTTTTTGCAAGTTTAAAACAGCAATTTTATCGTCATTTCTCATAAATCGCAGTTTCACACGAAAGAAACATGAATTTGTCAGTTTGAATAGTTCAAAACAGCGTTTTTCTGTGTTTTTGCAAGTTTAAAACAGTAATTTTATCGTCATTTCTCATAAATCGCCGTTTCACACGAAAGAAACATGAATTTATCAGTTTGAATAGTTAAAAACAGCGTTTTTCTATGTTTTTGCAAGTTTAAAACAGCAATTTTATCGTCATTTCTCATAAATCGCCGTTTCACACGAAAGCAACATGAATTTATCAGTTTGAATAGTTGAAAACAGCGTTTTCCTATGTTTTTGCAAGTTTAAAACAGCAATTTTATCGTCATTTCTCATAAATCACCGTTTCACACGAAAGAAACATGAATTTGTCAGTTTGAATAATTCAAAACAGCGTTTTTCTATGTTTTTGCAAGTTTAAATCAGCAATTTTATCGTCATTTCTCATAAATCGCCGTTTCACACGAAAGAAACATGAATTTATCAGTTTGAATAGTTAAAAACAGCGTTTTTCTATGTTTTTGCAAGTTTAAAACAGCAATTTTATCGTCATTTCTCATAAATCGCCATTTCACACGAAAGCAACATGAATTTATCAGTTTGAATAGTTAAAAACAGGGTTTTTCTATGTTTTTGCAAGTTTAAACAGCAATTTTATCGTCATTTCTCATAAATCGCCGTTTCGCATGAAAGAAACATGAATTTATCAGTTTGAATAGTTGAAAACAGCGTTATTATATATTTTTGCAAGTTTAAAACAGCAATTTTATTGTGATTTCACAAAAATCGCCGTTTCGCACGAAAGAAACATGAATTTGTCAGTTTGAATAGTTCAAAACAGCGTTTTTCTATGTTTTTGCAAGTTTAAAACAGCAATTATATAGTCATTTCTCATAAATCGCCGTTTCGCACGAAAGAAACATGAAATTGTCAGTTTGAATAGTTCAAAACAGCGTTTTTCTATGTTTTTGCAAGTTTTCAACAGCAATTTTATCGTCATTTCTCATAAATCGCCGTTTCGCACGAAAGAAACCTAAATTTATCAGTTTGAATAGTTAAAAACAGCGTTTTTCTATATTTTTGCAAGTTTAAAACAGCAATTTTATCGTCATTTCTCATAAATCGCCGTTTCGCACGAAAGAAATATGAATTTGTCAGTTTGAATAGTTCAAAACAGCGTTTCTCTATGTTTTTGCAAGTTTAAAACAGCAATTTTATCGTCATTTCTCATAAATCGCCGTTTCGCACGGAAGAAACATGAATTTGTCAGTTTGAATAGTTAAAAACAGCGTTATTCTATGTTTTTGCAAGTTTAAAACAGCAATTTTATTGTGATTTAACAAAAATCCACCGTTTCGAACGTAAAAAACAGGAATTTATTAGTTTGAATAGTTCAAAACAGCGTTTTTCTATGTTTTTGCAGGTTTAAAACAGCAATTTTATCGTAATTTCTCATAAATCGCCGCTTCGCACGAAAGAAACATGAATTTGTCAGTTTGAATACTTCAAAACAGCGTTTTTCTATGTTTTTGCAAGTTTAAAACAGCAATTTTATCGTCATTTCTCATAAATCGCCGTTTCACACGAAAGCAACATGAATTTATCAGTTTGAATAGTTGAAAACAGCGTTTTTCTATGTTTTTGCAAGTTTAAATCAGCAATTTTATCGTCATTTCTCATAAATCGCCGTTTCACACGAAAGCAACATGAATTTATCAGTTTGAATAGTTAAAAACAGCGTTTTTCTATGTTTTTGCAAGTTTAAACAGCAATTTTATCGTCATTTCTCATAAATCGCCGTTTCGCATGAAAGAAACATGAATTTATCAGTTTGAATAGTTGAAAACAGCGTTATTATATATTTTTGCAAGTTTAAAACAGCAATTTAATTGTGATTTCACAAAAATCGCCGTTTCGCACGAAAGAAACATGAATTTGTCAGTTTGAATAGTTCAAAACAGCGTTTTTCTATGTTTTTGAAGTTTAAAACAGCAATTATATAGTCATTTCTCATAAATCGCCGTTTCGCATGAAAGAAACATGAATTTATCAGTTTGAATAGTTGAAAACAGCGTTTTTCTATGTTTATGCAAGTTTAAAACAGCAATTTTATCGTCATTTCTCATAAATTGCCGTTTCGCACGAAAGAAATATGAATTTGTCAGTTTGAATAGTTCAAAACAGCGTTTTTCTATGTTTTTGCAAGTTTTCAACAGCAATTTTATCGTCATTTCTCATAAATCGCCGTTTCGCACGGAAGTAACATGAATTTGTCAGTTTGAATAGTTAAAAACAGCGTTATTCTATGTTTTTGCAAGTTTAAAACAGCAATTTTATTGTGATTTCACAAAAATCCACCGTTTCGAACGTAAAAAACATGAATTTATTAGTTTGAATAGTTCAAAACAGCGTTTTTATATGTTTTTGCAGGTTTAAAACAGCAATTTTATCGTAATTTCTCATAAATCGCCACTTCGCACGAAAGAAACATGAATTTGTCTGTTTGAATAGTTCAAAACAGCGTTTTTCTATGTTTTTGCAAGTTTAAAACAGCAATTTTATCGTCATTTCTCATAAATCGCAGTTTCACACGAAAGAAACATGAATTTGTCAGTTTGAATAGTTCAAAACAGCGTTTTTCTGTGTTTTTGCAAGTTTAAAACAGTAATTTTATCGTCATTTCTCATAAATCGCCGTTTCACACGAAAGAAACATGAATTTATCAGTTTGAATAGTTAAAAACAGCGTTTTTCTATGTTTTTGCAAGTTTAAAACAGCAATTTTATCGTCATTTCTCATAAATCGCCGTTTCACACGAAAGCAACATGAATTTATCAGTTTAAATAGTTGAAAACAGCGTTTTTCTATGTTTTTGCAAGTTTAAAACAGCAATTTTATCGTCATTTCTCATAAATCGCCGTTTCACACGAAAGAAACATGAATTTGTCAGTTTGAATAATTCAAAACAGCGTTTTTCTATGTTTTTGCAAGTTTAAATCAGCAATTTTATCGTCATTTCTCATAAATCGCCGTTTCACACGAAAGAAACATGAATTTATCAGTTTGAATAGTTAAAAACAGCGTTTTTCTATGTTTTTGCAAGTTTAAAACAGCAATTTTATCGTCATTTCTCATAAATCGCCATTTCACACGAAAGCAACATGAATTTATCAGTTTGAATAGTTAAAAACAGGGTTTTTCTATGTTTTTGCAAGTTTAAACAGCAATTTTATCGTCATTTCTCATAAATCGCCGTTTCGCATGAAAGAAACATGAATTTATCAGTTTGAATAGTTGAAAACAGCGTTATTATATATTTTTGCAAGTTTAAAACAGCAATTTTATTGTGATTTCACAAAAATCGCCGTTTCGCACGAAAGAAACATGAATTTGTCAGTTTGAATAGTTCAAAACAGCGTTTTTCTATGTTTTTGCAAGTTTAAAACAGCAATTATATAGTCATTTCTCATAAATCGCCGTTTCGCACGAAAGAAACATGAAATTGTCAGTTTGAATAGTTCAAAACAGCGTTTTTCTATGTTTTTGCAAGTTTTCAACAGCAATTTTATCGTCATTTCTCATAAATCGCCGTTTCGCACGAAAGAAACCTGAATTTATCAGTTTGAATAGTTAAAAACAGCGTTTTTCTATATTTTTGCAAGTTTAAAACAGCAATTTTATCGTCATTTCTCATAAATCGCCGTTTCGCACGAAAGAAATATGAATTTGTCAGTTTGAATAGTTCAAAACAGCGTTTCTCTATGTTTTTGCAAGTTTAAAACAGCAATTTTATCGTCATTTCTCATAAATCGCCGTTTCGCACGGAAGAAACATGAATTTGTCAGTTTGAATAGTTAAAAACAGCGTTATTCTATGTTTTTGCAAGTTTAAAACAGCAATTTTATTGTGATTTAACAAAAATCCACCGTTTCGAACGTAAAAAACAGGAATTTATTAGTTTGAATAGTTCAAAACAGCGTTTTTCTATGTTTTTGCAGGTTTAAAACAGCAATTTTATCGTAATTTCTCATAAATCGCCGCTTCGCACGAAAGAAACATGAATTTGTCAGTTTGAATACTTCAAAACAGCGTTTTTCTATGTTTTTGCAAGTTTAAAACAGCAATTTTATCGTCATTTCTCATAAATCGCCGTTTCACACGAAAGCAACATGAATTTATCAGTTTGAATAGTTGAAAACAGCGTTTTTCTATGTTTTTGCAAGTTTAAATCAGCAATTTTATCGTCATTTCTCATAAATCGCCGTTTCACACGAAAGCAACATGAATTTATCAGTTTGAATAGTTAAAAACAGCGTTTTTCTATGTTTTTGCAAGTTTAAACAGCAATTTTATCGTCATTTCTCATAAATCGCCGTTTCGCATGAAAGAAACATGAATTTATCAGTTTGAATAGTTGAAAACAGCGTTATTATATATTTTTGCAAGTTTAAAACAGCAATTTAATTGTGATTTCACAAAAATCGCCGTTTCGCACGAAAGAAACATGAATTTGTCAGTTTGAATAGTTCAAAACAGCGTTTTTCTATGTTTTTGAAGTTTAAAACAGCAATTATATAGTCATTTCTCATAAATCGCCGTTTCGCATGAAAGAAACATGAATTTATCAGTTTGAATAGTTGAAAACAGCGTTTTTCTATGTTTATGCAAGTTTAAAACAGCAATTTTATCGTCATTTCTCATAAATTGCCGTTTCGCACGAAAGAAATATGAATTTGTCAGTTTGAATAGTTCAAAACAGCGTTTTTCTATGTTTTTGCAAGTTTTCAACAGCAATTTTATCGTCATTTCTCATAAATCGCCGTTTCGCACGGAAGTAACATGAATTTGTCAGTTTGAATAGTTAAAAACAGCGTTATTCTATGTTTTTGCAAGTTTAAAACAGCAATTTTATTGTGATTTCACAAAAATCCACCGTTTCGAACGTAAAAAACATGAATTTATTAGTTTGAATAGTTCAAAACAGCGTTTTTATATGTTTTTGCAGGTTTAAAACAGCAATTTTATCGTAATTTCTCATAAATCGCCACTTCGCACGAAAGAAACATGAATTTGTCTGTTTGAATAGTTCAAAACAGCGTTTTTCTATGTTTTTGCAAGTTTAAAACAGCAATTTTATCGTCATTTCTCATAAATCGCAGTTTCACACGAAAGAAACATGAATTTGTCAGTTTGAATAGTTCAAAACAGCGTTTTTCTGTGTTTTTGCAAGTTTAAAACAGTAATTTTATCGTCATTTCTCATAAATCGCCGTTTCACACGAAAGAAACATGAATTTATCAGTTTGAATAGTTAAAAACAGCGTTTTTCTATGTTTTTGCAAGTTTAAAACAGCAATTTTATCGTCATTTCTCATAAATCGCCGTTTCACACGAAAGCAACATGAATTTATCAGTTTAAATAGTTGAAAACAGCGTTTTTCTATGTTTTTGCAAGTTTAAAACAGCAATTTTATCGTCATTTCTCATAAATCGCCGTTTCACACGAAAGAAACATGAATTTGTCAGTTTGAATAATTCAAAACAGCGTTTTTCTATGTTTTTGCAAGTTTAAATCAGCAATTTTATCGTCATTTCTCATAAATCGCCGTTTCACACGAAAGAAACATGAATTTATCAGTTTGAATAGTTAAAAACAGCGTTTTTCTATGTTTTTGCAAGTTTAAAACAGCAATTTTATCGTCATTTCTCATAAATCGCCATTTCACACGAAAGCAACATGAATTTATCAGTTTGAATAGTTAAAAACAGGGTTTTTCTATGTTTTTGCAAGTTTAAACAGCAATTTTATCGTCATTTCTCATAAATCGCCGTTTCGCATGAAAGAAACATGAATTTATCAGTTTGAATAGTTGAAAACAGCGTTATTATATATTTTTGCAAGTTTAAAACAGCAATTTTATTGTGATTTCACAAAAATCGCCGTTTCGCACGAAAGAAACATGAATTTGTCAGTTTGAATAGTTCAAAACAGCGTTTTTCTATGTTTTTGCAAGTTTAAAACAGCAATTATATAGTCATTTCTCATAAATCGCCGTTTCGCACGAAAGAAACATGAAATTGTCAGTTTGAATAGTTCAAAACAGCGTTTTTCTATGTTTTTGCAAGTTTTCAACAGCAATTTTATCGTCATTTCTCATAAATCGCCGTTTCGCACGAAAGAAACCTGAATTTATCAGTTTGAATAGTTAAAAACAGCGTTTTTCTATATTTTTGCAAGTTTAAAACAGCAATTTTATCGTCATTTCTCATAAATCGGCGTTTCGCACGAAAGAAATATGAATTTGTCAGTTTGAATAGTTCAAAGCAGTGTTTCTCTATGTTTTTGCAAGTTTAAAACAGCAATTTTATCGTCATTTCTCATAAATCGCCGTTTCGCATGGAAGAAACATGAATTTGTCAGTTTGAATAGTTAAAAACAGCGTTATTCTATGTTTTTGCAAGTTTAAAACAGCAATTTTATTGTGATTTCACAAAAATCGACCGTTACGAACGTAAAAAACATGAATTTATCAGTTTGAATAGTTCAAAACAGCGTTTTTCTATGTTTTTGCAGGTTTAAAACAGCAATTTTATCGTAATTTCTCATAAATCGCAGCTTCGCATGAAAGAAACATGAATTTGTCAGTTTGAATAGTTCAAAACAGCGTTTTTCTATGTTTTTGTAAGTTTAAAACAGCAATTATATAGTCATTTCTCATAAATCGCCGTTTCGCACGAAAAAAACATGAATTTATTAGTTTGAATAGTTGAAAACAGCGTTTTTCTAGGTTTTTGCAAGTTTAAAACAGCAATTTTATCGTCATATCTCATAAATCGCCGTTTCGCACGGAAGAAACATGAATTTATCAGTTTGAATAGTTAAAAACAGCGTTTTTCTATGTTTTTGCAAGTTTAAACAGCAATTTTATCGTCATTTCTCATAAATCGCCGTTTCGCACGAAAGAAACATGAATTTATTAGTTTGAATAGTTGAAAACGGCGTTTTTCTATGTTTTTGCAAGTTTAAAACAGCAATTTTAACATCATTTCTCATAAATCGCCGTTTCGCACGAAAGAAACATGAATTTGTCAGTTTGGATAGTTCAAAACTGCGTTTTCTATGTTTTTGCAAGTTTAAAACAGCATTTTAAATACGTCAGTTTAGATTGTTGAAAACAGCGTTTTCTTGGTTTTGTTACTTTAAAACAGCAGTTTCATCGTGATTTCACAAAAATCCACCGTTTTGAACTAAACAAACATGAACTTATCAGTTTGAATAGTTGAAAACAGCGTTTTTCTTGTTTTTGCAAGTTTAAAACAGCAATTTTATCGTCATTTCTCATAAATCGCCGTTTTGCACGAAAGAAACATGAATTTGTCAGTTTGAATAGTTCAAAACAGCGTTTTTCTATGTTATGCAAGTTTAAAACAGCAATTTTATCGTCATTTCTCATAAATCGCCGTTTCGCACGAAAGAAACATGAATTTATCAGTTTGAATAGTTGAAAACAGCGTTTTTCTATGTTTTTGCAAGTTTAAAACAGCAATTTTATCGTCATTTCTCATAAATCGTCGTTTCGCACGAAAGAAATATGAATTTGTCAGTTTGAATAGTTCAAAACAGCGTTTTTCTATGTTTTTGCAAGCTTTCAACAGCAATTTTATCGTCATTTCTCATAAATCGCCGTTTCGCACGAAAAAAACCTGAATTTATCAGTTTGAATAGTTAAAAACAGCGTTTTTCTATGTTTTTGCAAGTTTAAAACAGCAATTTTATCGTCATTTCTCATAAATCGCCGTTTCGCACGAAAGATATATGAATTTGTCAGTTTGAATAGTTCAAAACAGCGTTTCTCTATGTTTTTGCACGTTTAAAACCGCAATTTTATCGTCATTTCTCATAAATCGCCGTTTCGCACGGAAGAAACATGAATTTGTCAGTTTGAATAGTTGAAAACAGCGTTATTCTATGTTTTTGCAAGTTTAAAACAGCAATTTTATTGTGATTTCACAAAAATCCACCGTTTCGAACGTAAAAAACATGAATTTATCAGTTTGAATAGTTCAAAACAGCGTTTTTCTATGTTTTTGCAGCTTTAAAACAGCAATTTTATCGTAATTTCTCATAAATCGCCGTATCGCACGAAAGAAACATGAATTTGTCAGTTTGAATAGTTCAAAACAGCGTTTTTCTATGTTTTTGCAAGTTTAAAACAGCAATTATATAGTCATTTCTCATAAATCGCCGTTTCGCTCGAAAGAAACATGAATTTGTCAGTTTGAATAGTTCAAAACAGCGTTTTTTTATGTTTTTGCAAGTTTAAAACAGCATATAGTCATTTCTCATAAATCGCCGTTTCGCACGAAAGAAACATGAATTTATCAGTTTGAATAGTTGAAAACGGCGTTTTTCTATGTTTTTGCAAGTTTAAAACAGCAATTTTATCGTCATTTCTCATAAGTCGCCGTTTCGCACGAAAGAAACATGAATTTGTCAGTTTGGATAGTTCAAAACTGCGTTTTCTATGTTTTTGCAAGTTTAAAACAGCATTTTAAATACGTCAGTTTAGATTGTTGAAAACAGCGTATTTTGCTAGTTTAAAACAGCAGTTTTATCGTGATTTCACAAAAATCCACCGTTTCGAAGGAAAGAAACATGAATTTATCTGTTTGAATAGTTGAAAACAGCGTTTTTCTATGTTTTTGCAAGTTTAAAACAGCAATTTTATCGTCATTTCTCTTAAATCGCCGTTTCTCACGAAAGAAACATGAATTTATCAGTTTTAGTAGTTGAAAACAGCGTTTTATCGTGATTTCACAAAAATCCGCAGTTTCAAACAAAAGAAATTCATCAGTTTGATTAGCTGAAAACAGCGTTTTTTATGTTTTTACAAGTTAAAAACAGCAATTTGAATCTCATAATTCGCCGTTTCGTACGAAAGAAACATTTCACCCAATCCAAACACCACAAACACCAAACCTAAAACCCCGAACCACAATCCCCAACTCAAACCCCAACCCTCAACCCCAAACCTCAAACCTCGAACCCCAAACCTTAAACTTCGAACCCCAAATCCCTAACCTCAAACCCCAAACTTCAACCCCAAACCTCAACCCCAAACTTCAACCCCAAACCTCAACCCCAAACCTCAATCCCAAACACCAAAACTCGAACCCCCAACCCTAATCCTCAAACTTCGAACCCCAAATCCCTAACCTCAAACCCCAAACCTCAACCCCAAACCTCAACCCCAAACCTCAACTCCAAACCTCAACCCCAAACCTCAACCCCAAACCTCAAACCTCGAACCCCAAACCAAAAAACTGAATTTGTCAGTTTGGATAGTTCAAAACAGCGTTTTCTATGTTTTTGCAAGTTTAAAACAGCATTTTAAATACGTCAGTTTAGATTGTTGAAAACAGCGTTTTCTTGGTTTTGTTACTTTAAAACAGCAGTTTCATCGTGATTTCACAAAAATCCACCGTTTTGAACTAAAGAAACATGAACTTATCAGTTTGAATAGTTGAAATCAGCGTTTTTCTTGTTTTTGCAAGTTTAAAACAGCAATTTTATCGTAATTTCTCATAAATCGCCGTTTCGCACGAAAGAAACATGAATTTGTCAGTTTGAATAGTTCAAAACAGCGTTTTTCTATGTTTTTGCAAGTTTAAAACAGCAATTTTATCGTCATTTCTCATAAATCGCCGTTTCGCACGAAAGAAATATGAATTTGTCAGTTTGAATAGTTCAAAACAGCGTTTTTCTATGTTTTTGCAAGTTTTCAACAGCAATTTTATCGTCATTTCTCATAAATCGCCGTTTCGCACGAAAGAAACCTGAATTTATCAGTTTGAATAGTTTAAAACAGCGTTTTTCTATGTTTTTGCAAGTTTAAAACAGCAATTTTATCGTCATTTCTCATAAATCGCCGTTTCGCACGAAAGATATATGAATTTGTCAGTTTGAATAGTTCAAAACAGCGTTTCTCTATGTTTTTGCTCGTTTAAAACCGCAATTTTATCGTCATTTCTCATAAATCGCCGTTTCGCACGGAAGAAACATGAATTTGTCAGTTTGAATAGTTGAAAACAGCGTTATTCTATGTTTTTGCAAGTTTAAAACAGCAATTTTATTGTGATTTCATAAAAATCCACCGTTTCAGACGTAAAAAACATGAATTTATCAGTTTGAATAGTTCAAAACAGCGTTTTTCTATGTTTTTGCAGCTTTAAAACAGCAATTTTATCGTAATTTCTCATAAATCGCCGTATCGCACGAAAGAAACATGAATTTTTCAGTTTGAATAGTTCAAAACAGCGTTTTTCTATGTTTTTGCAAGTTTAAAACAGCAATTATATCGTCATTTCTCATAAATCGCCGTTTCGCACGAAAGAAACATGAATTTATCAGTTTGAATAGTTGAAAACGGCGTTTTTCTATGTTTTTGCAAGTTTAAAACAGCAATTTTATCGTCATTTCTCTTAAATCGCCGTTTCTCACGAAAGAAACATGAATTTATCAGTTTTAGTACTTGAAAACAGCGTTTTATCGTGATTTCACAAAAATCCGCAGTTTCCAATAAAAGAAATTCATCAGTTTGATTAGCTAAAAACAGCGTTTTTTATGTTTTTATAAGTTTAAAACAGCAATTTGAATCTCATAATTCGCCGTTTCGTACGAAAGAAACATTTCACCCAATCCAAACACCACAAACACCAAACCTAAAACCCCGAACCCCAATCCCCAACTCAAACCCCAACCCTCAACCCCAAACCTCAAACCTCGAACTCCAAACCTCAAACTTCGAACCTCAAATCCCTAACCTCAAACCCCAAACTTCAACCCCAAACCTCAACCCCAAACCCCAACCCCAAACCTCAACCCCAAACCTCAACCCCAAACCTCAACCCCAAACCCCAAAACTCGAACCCCCAACCCCAAACCTCAAACTTCGAACTCCAAATCCCTAACCTCAAACCCCAAACCTCAACCCCAAACCTCAACCCCAAACCTCAACCCCAAACCTCAACCCCAAACCTCAACCCCAAACCTCAACCCCAAACCCCAAAACTCGAACCCCCAACCCCAAACCTCAAACCCCAAACCTCAACCCCAAACCTCAAACCTCGAACCCCAAACCTCAAACCTCGAACCCCAAACCCCAAACCTCAAACACCGAACCCCAACCCCAAACCTCAAACCGCGAACCCCAAACCTCAAACCCCAAACCTCAACCCCAAACCCCAAAACTCGTACCCCAAACCCCAAACCTCAAACCCCAAACCTCAACCCCAAACCTCAAACCTCGAAGCCCAAACCACAAAACTGAATTTGACAGTTTGGATAGTTCAAAACAGCGTTTTCTATGTTTTTGCAAGTTTAAAACAGCAATTATATAGTCATTTCTCATAAATCGCCGTTTCGCACGAAAGAAACATGAATTTATCAGTTTGAATAGTTGAAAACGGCGTTTTTCTATGTTTTTGCAAGTTTAAAACAGCAATTTTATCGTCATTTCTCATAAATCGCCGTTTCGCACGAAAGAAATATGAATTTGTCAGTTTGAATAGTTCAAAACAGCGTTTTTCTATGTTTTTGCAAGTTTTCAACAGCAATTTTATTGTCATTTCTCATAAATCGCCGTTTCGCACGAAAGAAACCTGAATTTATCAGTTTGAATAGTTCAAAACAGCGTTTTCTATGTTTTTGCAAGTTTAAAACAGCAATTATATAGTCATTTCGCATAAATCGCCGTTTCGCACGAAAGAAACATGAATTTGTCAGTTTGAATAGTTCAAAACAGCGTTTTTCTATGTTTTTGCAAGTTTAAAACAGCAATTATATAGTCATTTCTCATAAATCGCCGTTTCGCACGAAAGAAACATGAATTTATCAGTTTGAATAGTTGAAAACGGCGTTTTTCTATGTTTTTGCAAGTTTAAAACAGCAATTTTATCGTCATTTCTCATAAATCGCCGTTTCGCACGAAAGAAACATGAATTTATCAGTTTTAGTAGTTGAAAACAGCGTTTTATCGTGATTTCACAAAAATCCGCAGTTTCCAACAAAAGAAATTCATCAGTTTGATTAGCTGAAAACAGCGTTTTTTATGTTTTTACAAGTTAAAAACAGCAATTTGAATCTCATAAATCGCCGTTTCGTACGAAAGAAACATTTCACCCAATCCAAACACCACAAACACCAAACCTAAAACCCCGAACCCCAATCCCCAACTCAAACCCCAACCCTCAACCCCAAACCTCAAACCTCGAACCCCAAACCTCAAACTTCGAACCCCAAATCCCTAACCTCAAACCCCAAACTTCAACCCCAAACCTCAACCCCAAACTTCAACCCCAAACCTCAACCCCAAACCTCAACCCCAAACCTCAATCCCAAACACCAAAACTCGAACCCCCAACCCTAATCCTCAAACTTCGAACCCCAAATCCCTAACCTCAAACCCCAAACCTCAACCTTAAACCTCAACCCTAAACCTCAACTCCAAACCTCAACCCCAAACCTCAACCCCAAACCTCAAACCTCGAACCCCAAACCAAAAAACTGAATTTGTCAGTTTGGATAGTTCAAAACAGCGTTTTCTATGTTTTTGCAAGTTTAAAACAGCATTTTAAATACGTCAGTTTAGATTGTTGAAAACAGCGTTTTCTTGGTTTTGTTACTTTAAAACAGCAGTTTCATCGTGATTTCACAAAAATCCACCGTTTCGAACTAAAGAAACATGAATTTATCAGTTTGAATAGTTGAAAACAGCGTTTTTCTTGTTTTTGCAAGTTTAAAACAGCAATTTTATCGTCATTTCTCATAAATCGCCGTTTCGCACGAAAGACACATGAATTTGTCAGTTTGAATAGTTCAAAACAGCGTTTTTCTATGTTTTTGCAAGTTTAAAACAGCAATTATATAGTCATTTCTCATAAATCGCCGTTTCGCACGAAAGAAACATGAATTTGTCAGTTTGAATAGTTCAAAACAGCGTTTTTCTATGTTTTTGCAAGTTTTAAACAGCAATTATATAGTCATTTCTCATAAATCGCCGTTTCGCACGAAAGAAACATGAATTTGTCAGTTTGAATAGTTGAAAACAGCGTTTTTCTAGTTTTTGCAAGTTTAAAACAGCAATTTTATCGTCATTTCTCATAAATCGCCGTTTCGCACGAAAGAAACATGAATTTGTCAGTTTGAATAGTTCAAAACAGCGTTTTTCTATGTTTTTGCAAGTTTAAAACAGCAATTTTATCGTCATTTCTCATAAATCGCCGTTTCGCACGAAAGAAACATGAATTTATCAGTTTGAATAGTTGAAAACAGCGTTTTTCTATGTTTTTGCAAGTTTAAAACAGCAATTTTATCGTCATTTCTCAAAAATCGCCGTTTCGCACGAAAGAAATATGAATTTGTCAGTTTGAATAGTTAAAAAAGCGTTTTTCTATGTTTTTATAAGTATTCAACAGCAATTTTATCGTCATTTCTCATAAATCGCCGTTTCGCACGAAAGAAACCTGAATTTATCAGTTTGAATAGTTGAAAACAGCGTTTTTCTATGTTTTTGTAAGTTTAAAACAGCAATTTTATCGTCATTTCTCTTAAATCGCCGTTTCTCACGATAGAAACATGAATTTATCAGTTTTAGTAGTTGAAAACAGCGTTTTATCGTGATTTCACAAAAATCCGCAGTTTCCAACAAAAGAAATTCATCAGTTTGATTAGCTGAAAACAGCGTTTTTTATGTTTTTACAAGTTAAAAACAGCAATTTGAATCTCATAAATCGCCGTTTCGTACGAAAGAAACATTTCACCCAATCCAAACACCACAAATACCAAACCTAAAACCCCGAACCCCAATCCCCAACTCAAACCCCAACCCTCAACCCCAAACCTCAAACCTCGAACCCCAAACCTCAAACTTCGAACCCCAAATCCCTAACCTCAAACCCCAAACTTCAACCCCAAACCTCAACCCCAAACTTCAACCCCAAACCTCAACCCCAAACCTCAACCCCAAACCTCAATCCCAAACACCAAAACTCGAACCCCCAACCCTAATCCTCAAACTTCGAACCCCAAATCCCTAACCTCAAACCCCAAACCTCAACCTTAAACCTCAACCCCAAACCTCAACTCCAAACCTCAACCCCAAACCTCAACCCCAAACCTCAAACCTCGAACCCCAAACCAAAAAACTGAATTTGTCAGTTTGGATAGTTCAAAACAGCGTTTTCTATGTTTTTGCAAGATTAAAACAGCATTTTAAATACGTCAGTTTAGATTGTTGAAAACAGCGTTTTCTTGGTTTTGTTACTTTAAAACAGCAGTTTCATCGTGATTTCACAAAAATCCACCGTTTCGAACTAAAGAAACATGAATTTATCAGTTTGAATAGTTGAAAACAGCGTTTTTCTTGTTTTTGCAAGTTTAAAACAGCAATTTTATCGTCATTTCTCATAAATCGCCGTTTCGCACGAAAGACACATGAATTTGTCAGTTTGAATAGTTCAAAACAGCGTTTTTCTATGTTTTTGCAAGTTTAAAACAGCAATTATATAGTCATTTCTCATAAATCGCCGTTTCGCACGAAAGAAACATGAATTTGTCAGTTTGAATAGTTCAAAACAGCGTTTTTCTATGTTTTTGCAAGTTTAAAACAGCAATTATATAGTCATTTCTCATAAATCGCCGTTTCGCACGAAAGAAACATGAATTTGTCAGTTTGAATAGTTGAAAACAGCGTTTTTCTAGTTTTTGCAAGTTTAAAACAGCAATTTTATCGTCATTTCTCATAAATCGCCGTTTCGCACGAAAGAAACATGAATTTGTCAGTTTGAATAGTTCAAAACAGCGTTTTTCTATGTTTTTGCAAGTTTAAAACAGCAATTTTATCGTCATTTCTCATAAATCGCCGTTTCGCACGAAAGAAACATGAATTTATCAGTTTGAATAGTTGAAAACAGCGTTTTTCTATGTTTTTGCAAGTTTAAAACAGCAATTTTATCGTCATTTCTCAAAAATCGCCGTTTCGTACGAAAGAAATATGAATTTGTCAGTTTGAATAGTTAAAAAAGCGTTTTTCTATGTTTTTGCAAGTATTCAACAGCAATTTTATCGTCATTTCTCATAAATCGCCGTTTCGCACGAAAGAAACCTGAATTTGTCAGTTTGAATAGTTCAAAACAGCGTTTCTCTATGTTTTTGCACGTTTAAAACCGCAATTTTATCGTCATTTCTCATAAATCGCCGTTTCGCACGGAAGAAACATGAATTTGTCAGTTTGAATAGTTGAAAACTGCGTTATTCTATGTTTTTGCAAGTTTAAAACAGCAATTTTATTGTGATTTCACAAAAATCCACCGTTTCGAACGTAAAAAACATGAATTTATCAGTTTGAATAGTTCAAAACAGCGTTTTTCTATGTTTTTGCAGCTTTAAAACAGCAATTTTATCGTAATTTCTCATAAATCGCCGTTTCGCACGAAAGAAACATGAATTTGTCAGTTTGAATAGTTCAAAACAGCGTTTTTCTATGTTTTTGCAAGTTTTCAACAGCAATTTTATCGTTATTTTTTCATAAATCGCCGTTTCGCACGAAAGAAACATGAATTTATCAGTTTGAATAGTTGAAAACGGCGTTTTTCTATGTTTTTGCAAGTTTAAAACAGCAATTTTTTCGTCATTTCTCATATATCGCCGTTTCGCACGAAAGAAACATGAATTTGTCAGTTTGGATAGTTCAAAACTGCGTTTTCTATGTTTTTGCAAGTTTAAAACAGCATTTTAAATACGTCAGTTTAGATTGTTGAAAACAGCGTATTTTGCTAGTTTAAAACAGCAGTTTTATCGTGATTTCACAAAAATCCACCGTTTCGAAGGAAAGAAACATGAATTTATCTGTTTGAATAGTTGAAAACAGCGTTTTTCTATGTTTTTGCAAGTTTAAAACAGCAATTTTATGGTCATTTCTCTTAAATCGCCGTTTCTCACGAAAGAAACATGAATTTATCAGTTTTAGTAGTTGAAAACAGCGTTTTATCGTGATTTCACAAAAATCCGCAGTTTCCAACAAAAGAAATTCATCAGTTTGATTAGCTGAAAACAGCGTTTTTTATGTTTTTACAAGTTAAAAACAGCAATTTGAATCTCATAATTCGCCGTTTCGTACGAAAGAAACATTTCACCCAATCCAAACACCACAAACACCAAACCTAAAACCCCGAACCCCAATCCCCAACTCAAACCCCAACCCTCAACCCCAAACCTCAAACCTCGAACCCCAAACCTCAAACTTCGAACCCCAAATCCCTAACCTCAAACCCCAAACTTCAACCCCAAACCTCAACCCCAAACTTCAACCTCAAACCTCAACCCCAAACCTCAACCCCAAACCTCAATCCCAAACACCAAAACTCGAACCCCCAACCCTAATCCTCAAACTTCGAACCCCAAATCCCTAACCTCAAACCCCAAACCTCAACCCCAAACCTCAACCCCAAACCTCAACTCCAAACCTCAACCCCAAACCTCAACCCCAAACCTCAAACCTCGAACCCCAAACCAAAAAACTGAATTTGTCAGTTTGGATAGTTCAAAACAGCGTTTTCTATGTTTTTGCAAGTTTAAAACAGCATTTTAAATACGTCAGTTTAGATTGTTGAAAACAGCGTTTTCTTGGTTTTGTTACTTTAAAACAGCAGTTTCATCGTGATTTCACAAAAATCCACCGTTTCGAACTAAAGAAACATGAATTTATCAGTTTGAATAGTTGAAAACAGCGTTTTTCTTGTTTTTGCAAGTTTAAAACAGCAATTTTATCGTCATTTTTCATAAATCGCCGTTTCGCACGAAAGAAACATGAATTTGTCAGTTTGAATAGTTCAAAACAGCGTTTTTCTATGTTTTTGCAAGTTTAAAACAGCAATTATATAGTCATTTCTCATAAATCGCTGTTTCGCACGAAAGAAACATGAATTTGTCAGTTTGAATAGTTGAAAACAGCGTTTTTCTTGTTTTTGCAAGTTTAAAACAGCAATTTCAACGTCATTTCTCATAAATCGCCGTTTCGCACGAAAGAAACATGAATTTGTCAGTTTGAATAGTTCAAAACATCGTTTTTCTATGTTTTTGCAAGTTTAAAACAGCAATTTTATCGTCATTTCTCATAAATCGCCGTTTCGCACGAAAGAAACATGAATTTATCAGTTTGAATAGTTGAAAACAGCGTTTTTCTATGTTTTTGCAAGTTTAAAACAGCAATTTTATCGTCATTTCTCATAAATCGCCGTTTCGCACGAAAGAAATATGAATTTGTCAGTTTGAATAGTTCAAAACAGCGTTTCTCTATGTTTTTGCACGTTTAATACCGCAATTTTATCGTCATTTCTCATAAATCGCCGTTTCGCACGGAAGAAACATGAATTTGTCAGTTTGAATAGTTAAAAACAGCGTTTTATCGTGATTTCACAAAAATCCGCAGTTTCCAACAAAAGAAATTCATCAGTTTGATTAGCTGAAAACAGCGTTTTTTATGTTTTTATAAGTTTAAAACAGCAATTTGAATCTCATAATTGGCCGTTTCGTACGAAAGAAACATTTCACCCAATCCAAACACCACAAACACCAAACCTAAAACCCCGCACCCCAATCCCCAACTCAAACCCCAACCCTCAACCCCAAACCTGAAACCTCGAACTCCAAACCTCAAACTTCGAACCCCAAATCCCTAACCTCAAACCCCAAACTTCAACCCCAAACCTCAACCCCAAACCCCAAAACTCGAACCCCCAACCCCAAACCTCAAACTTCGAACTCCAAATCCCTAACCTCAAACCCCAAACCTCAACCCCAAACCTCAACCCCAAACCTCAACCCCAAACCTCAACCCCAAACCTCAACCCCAAACCCCAAAACTCGAACCCCCAACCCCAAACCTCAAACCCCAAACCTCAACCCCAAACCTCAAACCTCGAACCCCAAACCTCAAACCTCGAACCCCAAACCCCAATCCTCAAACACCGAACCCCAACCCCAAACCTCAAACCGCGAACCCCAAACCTCAAACCCCAAACCTCAACCCCAAACCCCAAAACTCGAACCCCAAACCCCAAACCTCAAACCCCAAACCTCAACCCCAAACCTCAAACCTCGAAGCCCAAACCACAAAACTGAATTTGACAGTTTGGATAGTTCAAAACAGCGTTTTCTATGTTTTTGCAAGTTTAAAACAGCATTTTAAATACGTCAGTTTAGATTGTTGAAAATAGCGTTTTCTTGGTTTTGCTAGTTTAAAACAGCAGTTTCATCGTGATTTCACAAAAATCCACCGTTTCGAACTAAAGAAACATGAATTTATCAGTTTGAATTGTTGAAAACAGCGTTTTTCTTGTTTTTGCAAGTTTAAAACAGCAATTTTATCGTCATTTCTCATAAATCGCCGTTTCGCACGAAAGAAACATGAATTTGTCAGTTTGAATAGTTCAAAACAGCGTTTTCTATGTTTTTGCAAATTTAAAACAGCAATTTTATCGTCATTTCTCATAAATCGCCGTTTCGCAGGAAAGAAACCTGAATTTATCAGTTTGAATTGTTAAAAACAGGGTTTTTCTATGTTTTTGCAAGTTTAAAACAGCAATTTTATTGTGATTTCACAAAAATCCACCGTTTCGAACGTAAAAAACATGAATTTATCAGTTTGAATAGTTCAAAACAGCGTTTTTCTAGGTTTTTGTAGCTTTAAAACAGCAATTTTATCGTAATTTCTCATAAATCGCCGTTTCGCACGAAAGAAACATGAATTTGTCAGTTTGAATAGTTCAAAACAGCGTTTTTCTATGTTTTTGCAAGTTTAAAACAGCAATTTTATCGTCATTTCTCATAAATCGCCGTTTCGCACGAAAGAAATATGAATTTGTCAGTTTGAATAGTTCAAAACAGCGTTTTTCTATGTTTTTGCAAGTTTTCAACAGCAATTTTATTGTCATTTCTCATAAATCGCCGTTTCGCACGAAATAAACCTGAATTTATCAGTTTGAATAGTTCAAAACAGCGTTTTTCTATGTTTTTGCAAGTTTCAAACAGCAATTATATAGTCATTTCTCATAAATCGCCGTTTCGCACGAAAGAAACATGAATTTGTCAGTTTGAATAGTTCAAAACAGCGTTTTTCTATGTTTTTGCAAGTTTAAAACAGCAATTATATAGTCATTTCTCATAAATCGCCGTTTCGCACGAAAGAAACATGAATTTATCAGTTTGAATAGTTGAAAACGGCGTTTTTCTATGTTTTTGCAAGTTTAAAACAGCAATTTTATCGTGATTTCACAAAAATCCACCGTTTCGAAGGAAAGAAACATGAATTTATCTGTTTGAATAGTTGAAAACAGCGTTTTCTATGTTTTTGCAAGTTTAAAACAGCAATTATATAGTAAATTCTCATAAATCGCCGTTTCGCACGAAAGAAACATGAATTTATCAGTTTGAATAGTTGAAAACTGCGTTTTCTATGTTTTTGAAAGTTTAAAACAGCATTTTAAATACGTCAGTTTAGATTGTTGAAAACAGCGTATTTTGCTAGTTTAAAACAGCAGTTTTATCGTGATTTCACAAAAATCCACCGTTTCGAAGGAAAGAAACATGAATTTATCTGTTTGAATAGTTGAAAACAGCGTTTTTCTATGTTTTTGCAAGTTTAAAACAGCAATTTTATCGTCATTTCTCTTAAATCGCCGTTTCTCACGAAAGAAACATGAATTTATCAGTTTTAGTAGTTGAAAACAGCGTTTTATCGTGTTTTCACAAAAATCCGCAGTTTCCAACAAAAGAAATTCATCAGTTTGATTAGCTGAAAACAGCGTTTTTTATGTTTTTACAAATTAAAAACAGCAATTTGAATCTCATAAATCGCCGTTTCGTACGAAAGAAACATTTCACCCAATCCAAACACCACAAACACCAAACCTAAAACCCCGAACCCCAATCCCCAACTCAAACCCCAACCCTCAACCCCAAACCTCAAACCTCGAACCCCAAACCTCAAACTTCGAACCCCAAATCCCTAACCTCAAACCCCAAACTTCAACCCCAAACCTCAACCCCAAACTTCAACCCCAAACCTCAACCCCAAACCTCAACCCCAAACCTCAATCCCAAACACCAAAACTCGAACCCCCAACCCTAATCCTCAAACTTCGAACCCCAAATCCCTAACCTCAAACCCCAAACCTCAACCTTAAACCTCAACCCCAAACCTCAACTTCAAACCTCAACCCCAAACCTCAACCCCAAACCTCAAACCTCGAACCCCAAACCAAAAAACTGAATTTGTCAGTTTGGATAGTTCAAAACAGCGTTTTCTATGTTTTTGCAAGTTTAAAACAGCATTTTAAATACGTCAGTTTAGATTGTTGAAAACAGCGTTTTCTTGGTTTTGTTACTTTAAAACAGCAGTTTCATAGTGATTTCACAAAAATCCACCGTTTCGAACTAAAGAAACATGAATTTATCAGTTTGAATAGTTGAAAACAGCGTTTTTCTTGTTTTTGCAAGTTTAAAACAGCAATTTTATCGTCATTTCTCATAAATCGCCGTTTCGCACGAAAGACACATGAATTTGTCAGTTTGAATAGTTCAAAACAGCGTTTTTCTATGTTTTTGCAAGTTTAAAACAGCAATTATATAGTCATTTCTCATAAATCGCCGTTTCGCACGAAAGAAACATGAATTTGTCAGTTTGAATAGTTCAAAACAGCGTTTTTCTATGTTTTTGCAAGTTTAAAACAGCAATTTTATTGTGATTTCACAAAAATCCACCGTTTCGAACGTAAAAAACATGAATTTATCAGTTTGAATAGTTCAAAACAGCGTTTTTCTAGGTTTTTGTAGCTTTAAAACAGCAATTTTATCGTAATTTCTCATAAATCGCCGTTTCGCACGAAAGAAACATGAATTTGTCAGTTTGAATAGTTCAAAACAGCGTTTTTCTATGTTTTTGCAAGTTTAAAACAGCAATTTTATCGTCATTTCTCATAAATCGCCGTTTCGCACGAAAGAAATATGAATTTGTCAGTTTGAATAGTTCAAAACAGCGTTTTTCTATGTTTTTGCAAGTTTTCAACAGCAATTTTATTGTCATTTCTCATAAATCGCCGTTTCGCACGAAAGAAACCTGAATTTATCAGTTTGAATAGTTCAAAACAGCGTTTTTCTATGTTTTTGCAAGTTTCAAACAGCAATTATATAGTCATTTCTCATAAATCGCCGTTTCGCACGAAAGAAACATGAATTTGTCAGTTTGAATAGTTCAAAACAGCGTTTTTCTATGTTTTTGCAAGTTTAAAACAGCAATTATATAGTCATTTCTCATAAATCGCCGTTTCGCACGAAAGAAACATGAATTTATCAGTTTGAATAGTTGAAAACGGCGTTTTTCTATGTTTTTGCAAGTTTAAAACAGCAATTTTATCGTGATTTCACAAAAATCCACCGTTTCGAAGGAAAGAAACATGAATTTATCTGTTTGAATAGTTGAAAACAGCGTTTTCTATGTTTTTGCAAGTTTAAAACAGCAATTATATAGTAAATTCTCATAAATCGCCGTTTCGCACGAAAGAAACATGAATTTATCAGTTTGAATAGTTGAAAACTGCGTTTTCTATGTTTTTGAAAGTTTAAAACAGCATTTTAAATACGTCAGTTTAGATTGTTGAAAACAGCGTATTTTGCTAGTTTAAAACAGCAGTTTTATCGTGATTTCACAAAAATCCACCGTTTCGAAGGAAAGAAACATGAATTTATCTGTTTGAATAGTTGAAAACAGCGTTTTTCTATGTTTTTGCAAGTTTAAAACAGCAATTTTATCGTCATTTCTCTTAAATCGCCGTTTCTCACGAAAGAAACATGAATTTATCAGTTTTAGTAGTTGAAAACAGCGTTTTATCGTGTTTTCACAAAAATCCGCAGTTTCCAACAAAAGAAATTCATCAGTTTGATTAGCTGAAAACAGCGTTTTTTATGTTTTTACAAATTAAAAACAGCAATTTGAATCTCATAAATCGCCGTTTCGTACGAAAGAAACATTTCACCCAATCCAAACACCACAAACACCAAACCTAAAACCCCGAACCCCAATCCCCAACTCAAACCCCAACCCTCAACCCCAAACCTCAAACCTCGAACCCCAAACCTCAAACTTCGAACCCCAAATCCCTAACCTCAAACCCCAAACTTCAACCCCAAACCTCAACCCCAAACTTCAACCCCAAACCTCAACCCCAAACCTCAACCCCAAACCTCAATCCCAAACACCAAAACTCGAACCCCCAACCCTAATCCTCAAACTTCGAACCCCAAATCCCTAACCTCAAACCCCAAACCTCAACCTTAAACCTCAACCCCAAACCTCAACTCCAAACCTCAACCCCAAACCTCAACCCCAAACCTCAAACCTCGAACCCCAAACCAAAAAACTGAATTTGTCAGTTTGGATAGTTCAAAACAGCGTTTTCTATGTTTTTGCAAGTTTAAAACAGCATTTTAAATACGTCAGTTTAGATTGTTGAAAACAGCGTTTTCTTGGTTTTGTTACTTTAAAACAGCAGTTTCATAGTGATTTCACAAAAATCCACCGTTTCGAACTAAAGAAACATGAATTTATCAGTTTGAATAGTTGAAAACAGCGTTTTTCTTGTTTTTGCAAGTTTAAAACAGCAATTTTATCGTCATTTCTCATAAATCGCCGTTTCGCACGAAAGACACATGAATTTGTCAGTTTGAATAGTTCAAAACAGCGTTTTTCTATGTTTTTGCAAGTTTAAAACAGCAATTATATAGTCATTTCTCATAAATCGCCGTTTCGCACGAAAGAAACATGAATTTGTCAGTTTGAATAGTTCAAAACAGCGTTTTTCTATGTTTTTGCAAGTTTAAAACAGCAATTTTATCGTCATTTCTCATAAATCGCCGTTTCGCACGAAAGAAACATGAATTTATCAGTTTGAATAGTTGAAAACAGCGTTTTTCTATGTTTTTGCAAGTTTAAAACAGCAATTTTATCGTCATTTCTCATAAATCGCCGTTTCGCACGAAAGAAATATGAATTTGTCAGTTTGAATAGTTAAAAAAGCGTTTTTCTATGTTTTTGCAAGTATTCAACAGCAATTTTATCGTCATTTCTCAAAAATCGCCGTTTCGCACGAAAGAAACCTGAATTTATCAGTTTGAATAGTTAAAAACAGCGTTTTTCTATGTTTTTGCAAGTTTAAAACAGCAATTTTAACGTAATTTCTCAAAAATCGCCGTTTCGCACGAAAGATATATGAATTTGTCAGTTTGAATAGTTCAAAACAGCGTTTCTCTATGTTTTTGCACGTTTAAAACCGCAATTTTATCGTCATTTCTCATAAATCGCCGTTTCGCACGGAAGAAACATGAATTTGTCAGTTTGAATAGTTGAAAACTGCGTTATTCTATGTTTTTGCAAGTTTAAAACAGCAATTTTATCGTAATTTCTCATAAATCGCCGTTTCGCACGAAAGAAACATGAATTTATCAGTTTGAATAGTTAAAAACAGCGTTTTTCTATGTTTTTGCAAGTTTAAACAGCAATTTTAAGGTCATTTCTCTTAAATCGCCGTTTCTCACGAAAGAAACATGAATTTATCAGTTTAAATAGTTGAAAACAGCGTTTTATCGTGATTTCACAAAAATCCGCAGTTTCCAACAAAAGAAATTCATCAGTTTGATTAGCTGAATACAGCGTTTTTTATGTTTTTATAAGTTTAAAACAGCAATTTGAATCTCATAATTCGCCGTTTCGTACGAAAGAAACATTTCACCCAATCCAAACACCACAAAAACCAAACCTAAAACCCCGAACCCCAATCCCCAACTCAAACCCCAACCCTCAACCCCAAACCTCAAACCTCGAACTCCAAACCTCAAACTTCGAACCCCAAATCCCTAACCTCAAACCCCAAACTTAAACCCCAAACCTCAACCCCAAACCCCAACCCTAAACCTCAACCCTAAACCTCAACCCCAAACCCCAAAACTCGAACCCCCAACCCCAAACCTCAAACTTCGAACTCCAAATCCCTAACTTCAAACCCCAAACCTCAACCTCAAACCTCAACCCCAAACCTCAACCCCAAATCTCAACCCCAAACCTCAACCCCAAACCTCAACCCCAAACCTCATCCCCAAACCCCAAAACTCGAACCCCCAACCCCAAACCTCAAACCCCAAACCTCAACCCCAAACCTCAACCTCAAACCTCAACTCCAAATCTCAACATCAAACCTCAACCCCAAACCCCAAAACTCGAACCCCCAACCCCAAACCTCAAACTTCGAACCCCAAATCCCTAACCTCAAACCCCAAACCTCAACCGCAAACCTTAACCCCAAACCTCAACCCCAAACCTCAACCCACAACTTCAACCCCAAACCTCAACCCCAAACCTAAAAACTCTAACCCCCAACCCCAAACCTCAAACCCCAAACCTCAACCCCAAATCTCAAACCTCGAACCCCAAACCTCAAACCTCGAACCCCAAATCCCAAACCTCAAACACCGAACCCCCACCCCAAACCTCAACCCGCGAACCCCAAACCTCAAACCCCAAACCTCAACCCCAAACCCCAAAACTCGAACCCCAAACCCCAAACCTCAAACCCCAAACCCCAACCCCAAACCTCAAACCTCGAACCCCATACTACAAAAGTGAATTTGTCAGTTTGGATAGTTCAAAACAGCGTTTTCTATGTTTTTACAAGTTTAAAACAGCAATTTGAATCTCATAATTCGCCGTTTCGTACGAAAGAAACATTTCACCCAATCCAAACAACACAAACACTAAACCTAAAACCCCAAACCCCAATCCCCAACTCAAACCCCAACCCTCAACCCCAAACCTCAAACCTCGAACCCTAAACCTATAACTTCGAACCCCAAATTTCTAACCTCAAACCCCAAACTTCAACCCCAAACCTAAACCCCAAACCTCAACCCCAAACCCCAAAACTCGAACCCCCAACCCCAAACCTCAAACTTCGAACCCCAAATCCCTAACCTCAAACCCCAAACCTCAACCCTAAACCTCAACCCCAAACCTCAACCCCAAACCTCAACCCCAAACCTCAACCCCAAACCTCAACCCCAAACCCCAAAACTCGAACCCACAACCCCAAACCTCAAACTTCGAACCCCAAATCTCTAACCTCAAACCCCAAACCTCAACCCCAAACCAAAAAACTCGAACCCCCAACCCCAAACCTCAAACCCCAAACCTCAACCCCAAACCTCAAACCTCGAACCCCAAACCCCAAACCTCAAACTCCAAACCTCAACCCCAAACCTCAAACCTCGAACCCCATACTACAAAACTGAATTTGTCAGTTTGGATAGTTCAAAACAGCGTTTTCTATGTTTTTGCAAGTTTAAAACAGCATTTTAAATACGTCAGTTTAGATTGTTGAAAACAGCGTTTTCTTGGTTTTGCTAGTTTATAACAGCAGTTTCATTGTGATTTCACAAAAATCCACCGTTTCGCACGAAAGAAACATGAATTTGTCAGTTTGAATAGTTCAAAACAGCGTTTTTCTATGTTTTTGCAAGTTTAAAACAGCAATTTTATCGTCATTTCTCATAAATCGCCGTTTCGCACGAAAGAAATATGAATTTGTCAGTTTGAATAGTTCAAAACAGCGTTTTTCTATGTTTTTGCAAGTTTTCAACAGCAATTTTATCGTCATTTCTCATAAATCGCCGTTTCACACGAAAGAAACCTGAATTTATCAGTTTCAATAGTTAAAAACAGCGTTTTTCTATGTTTTTGCAAGTTTAAAACAGCAATTTTATCGTCATTTCTCATAAATCACCGTTTCGCACGAAAGAAACATGAATTTGTCAGTTTGAATACTTCAAAACAGCGTTTTTCTATGTTTTTGCATGTTTAAAACAGCAATTATATCGTCATTTCTCATAATTCGCCGTTTCGCACGAATGAAACATGAATTTGTCAGTTTGAATAGTTCAAAACAGCGTTTCTCTAGGTTTTTGCAAGTTTAAAACAGCAATTTTATCGTCATTTCTCATAAATCGTCGTTTCGTACGGAAGAAACATGAATTTTCAGTTTGAATAGTTGAAAACAGCGTTATTCTATGTTTTTGCAAGTTTAAAACAGCAATTTTATTGTGATTTCACAAAAATCCACCGTTTCGAACGTAAAAAACATGAATTTATCAGTTTGAATAGTTCAAAACAGCGTTTTTCTATGTTTTTGCAAGTTTAAAACAGCAATTTTATCGTAATTTCTCATAAATCGCCGTTTCGCACAAAAGAAACATGAATTTGTCAGTTTGAATAGTTCAAAACAGCGTTTTTCTATGTTTTTGCAAGGTTAAAACAGCAATTATATAGTCATTTCTCATAAATCGCCGTTTCGCACGAAAGAAACATGAATTTATCAGTTTGAATAGTTGAAAACTGCGTTTTCTATGTTTTTCAAGTTTAAAACAGTATTTTAAATACGTCAGTTTAGATTGTTGAAAACAGCGTATTTTGCTAGTTTAAAACAGCAGTTTTATCGTGATTTCACAAAAATCCACCGTTTCGAAGGAAAGAAACATGAATTTATCTGTTTGAATAGTTGAAAACAGCGTTTTTCTATGTTTTTGCAAGTTTAAAACAGCATTTTTATCGTCATTTCTCTTAAATCGCCGTTTCTCACGAAAGAAACATGAATTTATCAGTTTTATCGTGATTTCACAAAAATCCGCAGTTTCCAACAAAAGAAATTCATCAGTTTTATTAGCTTAAAACAGCGTTTTTTATGTTTTTACAAGTTTAAAACAGCAATTTGAATCTCATAATTCGCCGTTTCGTACTAAAGAAACATTTCACCCAATCCAAACACCACAAACACCAAACCTAAAACCCCGAAACCCAATCCCCAAATTAAACCCCAACCCTCAACCCCAAACCTCAAACCTCGAACCCCAAACCTCAAACTTCGAACCCCAAATCCCTAACCTCAAACCCCAAACCTCAACCCCAAACCTCAAACCTCGAACCCCAAACCTCAAACCTCGAACCCCAAACCTCGAACCTCGAACCCCAAACTCCAAACCTCAAACACCGAACCCCAACCCCAAACCTCAAACCGCGAACCCCAAACCTCAAACCCCAAACTTCAACCCCAAATCCCAAAACTCGAACCCCAAACCTCAAACCCCAAACCTCAACCCCAAACCTCAAACCTCGAACCCCAAACCACAAAACTGAATTTGTCAGTTTGGATAGTTCAAAACAGCGTTTTCTATGTTTTTGCAAGTTTAAAACAGCATTTTAAATACGTCAGTTTAGATTGTTGAAAACAGCGTTTTCTTGGTTTTGCTAGTTTAAAACAGCAGTTTCATCGTGATTTCACAAAAATCCACCGTTTCGAACTAAAGAAACATGAATTTATCAGTTTGAATAGTTGAAAACAGCGTTTTACTATGTTTTTGCAAGTTTAAAACAGCAATTATATAGTCATTTCTCATAAATCGCCGTTTCACACGAAAGAAACATGAATTTGTCAGTTTGAATAGTTCAAAACAGCGTTTTTCTATATTTTTGCAAGTTTAAAACAGCAATTTTATCGTCATTTCTCATAAATCGCCGTTTCGCACGAAAGAAACATGAATTTATCAGTTTGAGTTGTTAAAAATAGCTTTTTTCTTTGTTTTTGCAAGTTTAAAACAGCAATTTTATCGTCATTTCTCATAAATCGCCGTTTCGCACGAAAGAAACATGAATTTGTCAGTTTGAATAGTTCAAAACAGCGTTGTTCAATGTTTTTGCAAGTTTAAAACAGCAATTTTATCGTCATTTCTCATAAATCGCCGTTTCGCACGAAAGAAACCAGAATTTATCAGTTTGAATAGTTAAAAACAGCGTTTTTCTATGTTTTGCAAGTTTAAAACAGCAATTTTATCGTCATTTCTCATAAATTGCCGTTTCGCACGAAAGAAACATGAATTTGTCAGTTTGAATACTTCAAAACAGCGTTTTTCTATGTTTTTGCAAGTTTAAAACAGCATTTATATCGTCATTTCTCATAAATCGCCGTTTCGCACGAAAGAAACATGAATTTGTCAGTTTGAATAGTTCAAAACAGCGTTTTTCTATGTTTTTGCAAGTTTAAAACATCATGTTTATCGTCATTTCTCATAAATCGCCGTTTCACACGAAAGAAACATGAATTTGTCAGTTTGAATAGTTCAAAACAGCGTTTTTCTATGTTTTTGCAAGTTTAAAACAGCATTTATATCGTCATTTCTCATAAATCGCCGTTTCGCACAAAAGAAACATGAATTTGTCAGTTTGAATAGTTCAAAACAGCGTTTCTCTATGTTTTTGCAAGTTTAAAACAGCAATTTTATTGTGATTTCACAAAAATCCACCGTTTCGCACGGAAGAAACATGAATTTGTCAGTTTGAATAGTTGAAAACAGCGTTTTTCTATGTTTTTGCAAGTTTAAAACAGCAATTTTATGGTGATTTCACAAAAATTTACCGTTTCGAACTAAAGAAACATGAATTTATCAGTTTGATTAGTTGAAAATAGCGTTTTTCTTGTTTTTGCAAGTTTGAAATATAATTTTATCGTCATTTCTCATAAATCGCCGTTTCGCACAAAATAAACATGAATTTATCAGTTTGAATAGTTTAAAACAGCGTTTTTCTATGTTTTTGTAAGTTTAAAACAGCAATTTTATCGTCATTTCTCATAAATCGCCGTTTCGCACGAAAGAAACATGAATTTATCAGTTTGAGTTGTTAAAAATAGATTTTTTCTATGTTTTTGCAAGTTTAAAACAGCAATTTCATCGTCTTTTCTCATAAAACGCCGTTTCGCATGATAGAAACATGAATTTGTCAGTTTGAATAGTTCAAAACAGCGTTGTTCTATGTTTTTGCAAGTTTAAAACAGCAATTTTATTGTCATTTCTCATAAATCGCCGTTTCGCACGAAAGAAACCTGAATTTATCAGTTTGAATAGTTAAAAACAGTGTTTTTCTATGTTTTTGCAAGTTTAAAACAGCAATTTTTTCTTCATTTCTCATAAATCGCCGTTTCGCACGAAAGAAACATTAATTTGTCATTTTCAATAGTTCAAAACAGCGTTTTTCTATGTTTTTGCAAGTTTAAAACAGCAATTTTATCGTCATTTCTCATAAATCGCTGTATCGCACGAAAGAAACATGAATTTATCAGTTTGAATTGTTTAAAACAGCGTTTTTTTATGTTTTTGCAAGTTTAAAACAGCAATTTTATGGTGATTTCACAAAAATCCACCGTTTCGAACGTAAGAAACATGAATTTATCAGTTTGAATAGTTGAAAACACCGTTTTTCTATGTTTTTGCAAGTTTAAAACAGCAATTTTATCGTCATTTCTCATAAATCGCCGTTTCGCACGAAAGAAACATGAATTTGTCAGTTTGAATAGTTCAAAACAGCGTTTTTCTATGTTTTTGCAAGTTTAAAACAGCATGTTTATCGTCATTTCTCATAAATCGCCGTTTCACGCGAAAGAAACATGAATTTGTCAGTTTGAATAGTTCAAAACAGCGTTATTCAATGTTTTTGCAAGTTTAAAACAGCAATTTTATTGTGATTTCACAAAAATCCACCGTTTCGAACGTAAAAAACATGAATTTATCAGTTTGAATAGTTCAAAACAGCGTTTTTCTATGTTTTTTCAAGTTTAAAACAGCAATTTTATCGTAATTTCTCATAAATTGCCGTTTCGCACGAAAGAAACATGAATTTGTCAGTTTGAATAGTTCAAAACAGCGTTTTTCTATGTTTTTGCAAGTTTAAAACAGCAATTATATAGTCATTTCTCATAAATCGCCGTTTCGCACGAAAGAAACATGAATTTGTCAGTTTGAATAGTTCAAAACAGCGTTTTTCTATATTTTTGCAAGTTTAAAACCGCAATTATATTGTCATTTCTCATAAATCGCCGTTTCGCACGAAAGAAATATGAATTTATCAGTTTGAATAGTTGAAAACAGCGTTTTTCTAGGTTTTTGCAAGTTTAAAACAGCAATTTTATCGTCATTTCTCATAAATTGCCGTTTCGCACGAAAGAAACATGAATTTATCTGTTTGAATAGTTGAAAACAGCGTTTTTCTATGTTTTTGCAAGTTTAAAACAGCAATTTTATCGTCATTTCTCTTAAATCGCCGTTTCTCACGAAAGAAACATGAATTTATCAGTTTGAATAGTTGAAAACAGCGTTTTATCGTGATTTCACAAAAATCCGCCGTTTCCAACAAAAGAAATTCATCAGTTTGATTAGCTGAAAACAGCGTTTTTTATGTTTTTACAAGTTTAAAACAGCAATTTGAATCTCATAATTCGCCGTTTTGTACGAAAGAAACATTTCACTCAATCCAAACACCACAAACACCAAACCTAAAACCCCGAACCCCAATCCCCAACTCAAACCCCAACCCTCAACCACAAACCTCAAACTTCGAACCCCAAATCCCTAACCTCAAACCCCAAACCTCAACCCCAAACCTCAACCCCAAACCTCAAGCCCAAACCCCAAAACTCGAACCCCCAACCCCAAACCTCAAACCTCGAACCCCAAACTCCAAACCTCAAACACCGAACCCCCACCCCAAACCTCAAACCGCGAACCCCAAACCTCAAACCCCAAACCTCAACCCCAAACCCCAAAACTCGAACCCCAAACCCCAAACCTCAAACTCCAAACCTCAACCCCAAACCTCAAACCTCGAACTCCATACTACAAAACTGAATTTGTCAGTTTGGATAGTTCAAAACAGCGTTTTCTATGTTTTTGCAAGTTTAAAACAGCATTTTAAATACGTCAGTTTAGATTGTTGAAAACAGCGTTTTCTTGGTTTTGCTAGTTTATAACAGCAGTTTCATTGTGATTTCACAAAAATCCACCGTTTCGCACGAAAGAAACATGAATTTGTCAGTTTGAATAGTTCAAAACAGCGTTTTTCTATGTTTTTGCAAGTTTAAAAAGCAATTTTATCGTCACTTCTCATAAATCGCCGTTTCGCACGAAAGAAATATGAATTTGTCAGTTTGAATAGTTCAAAACAGCGTTTTTCTATGTTTTTGCAAGTTTTCAACAGCAATTTTATCGTCATTTCTCATAAATCGCCGGTTCGCACGAAAGAAACCTGAATTTATCAGTTTCAATAGTTAAAAACAGCGTTTTTCTATGTTTTTGCAAGTTTAAAACAGCAATTTTATCGTCATTTCTCATAAATCACCGTTTCGCACGAAAGAAACATGAATTTGTCAGTTTGAATACTTCAAAACTGCGTTTTTCTATGTTTTTGCATGTTTAAAACAGCAATTATATCGTCATTTCTCATAATTCGCCGTTTCGCACGAATGAAACATGAATTTGTCAGTTTGAATAGTTCAAAACAGCGTTTCTCTAGGTTTTTGCAAGTTTAAAACAGCAATTTTATCGTCATTACTCATAAATCGTCGTTTCGTACGGAAGAAACATGAATTTATCAGTTTGAATAGTTGAAAACTGCGTTTTCTATGTTTTTGCAAGTTTAAAACAGCATTTTAAATACGTCAGTTTAGATTGTTGAAAACAGCGTATTTTGCTAGTTTAAAACAGCAGTTTTATCGTGATTTCACAAAAATCCACCGTTTCGAAGGAAAGAAACATGAATTTATCTGTTTGAATAGTTGAAAACAGCGTTTTTCTATGTTTTTGCAAGTTTAAAACAGCATTTTTATCGTCATTTCTCTTAAATCGCCGTTTCGCACGAAAGAAACATGAATTTATCAGTTTGAATAGTTGAAAACAGCGTTTTTCTATGTTTCTGCAAGTTTAAACAGCAATTTTATCGTCATTTCTCATAAATCGCCGTTTTGCACGAAAGAAACATGAATTTGTCAGTTTGAATAGTTCAAAACAGCGTTTTTCTATGTTTTTGCAAGTTTAAAACAGCAATTTTATCGTCATTTCTCATAAATCGTCGTTTCGTACGGAAGAAACATGAATTTTCAGTTTGAATAGTTGAAAACAGCGTTATTCTATGTTTTTGCAAGTTTAAAACAGCAATTTTATTGTGATTTCACAAAAATCCACCGTTTCGAACGTAAAAAACATGAATTTATCAGTTTGAATAGTTCAAAACAGCGTTTTTCTATGTTTTTGCAAGTTTAAAACAGCAATTTTATCGTAATTTCTCATAAATCGCCGTTTCGCACAAAAGAAACATGAATTTGTCAGTTTGAATAGTTCAAAACAGCGTTTTTCTATGTTTTTGCAAGGTTAAAACAGCATTTTTATCGTCATTTCTCTTAAATCGCCGTTTCGCACGAAAGAAACATGAATTTATCAGTTTGAATAGTTGAAAACTGCGTTTTCTATGTTTTTCAAGTTTAAAACAGCATTTTAAATACGTCAGTTTAGATTGTTGAAAACAGCGTATTTTGCTAGTTTAAAACAGCAGTTTTATCGTGATTTCACAAAAATCCACCGTTTCGAAGGAAAGAAACATGAATTTATCTGTTTGAATAGTTGAAAACAGCGTTTTTTCTATGTTTTTGCAAGTTTAAAACAGCATTTTTATCGTCATTTCTCTTAAATCGCCGTTTCTCACGAAAGAAACAAGAATTTATCAGTTTTATCGTGATTTCACAAAAATCCGCAGTTTCCAACAAAAGAAATTCATCAGTTTGATTAGCTGAAAACAGCGTTTTTTATGTTTTTACAAGTTTAAAACAGCAATTTGAATCTCATAATTCGCCGTTTCGTACTAAAGAAACATTTCACCCAATCCAAACACCACAAACACCAAACCTAAAACCCCGAAACCCAATCCCCAAATCAAACCCCAACCCTCAACCCCAAACCTCAAACCTCGAACCCCAAACCTCAAACTTCGAACCCCAAATCCTTAACCTCAAACCCCAAACTGCAACCCCAAACCTCAACCCCAAACCTCAACCCTAAACCTCAAACCCCAAACCTCAACCCCAAACCTCAAACCTCGAACCCCAAACCTCAAACCTCGAACCCCAAACCTCGAACCTCGAACCCCAAACTCCAAACCTCAAACACCGAACCCCAACCCCAAACCTCAAACCGCGAACCCCAAACCTCAAACCCCAAACTTCAACCCCAAATCCCAAAACTCGAACCCCAAACCCCAAACCTCAAACCCCAAACCTCAAACCCAAACCTCAAACCTCGAACCCCAAACCACAAAACTGAATTTGTCAGTTTGGATAGTTCAAAACAGCGTTTTCTATGTTTTTGCAAGTTTAAAACAGCATTTTAAATACGTCAGTTTAGATTGTTGAAAACAGCGTTTTCTTGGTTTTGCTAGTTTAAAACAGCAGTTTCATCGTGATTCCACAAAAATCCACCGTTTCGAACTAAAGAAACATGAATTTATCAGTTTGAATAGTTGAAAACAGCGTTTTTCTATGTTTTTGCAAGTTTAAAACAGCAATTATATAGTCATTTCTCATAAATCGCCGTTTCACACGAAAGAAACATGAATTTGTCAGTTTGAATAGTTCAAAACAGCGTTTTTCTATATTTTTGCAAGTTTAAAACAGCAATTTTATCGTCATTTCTCATAAATCGCCGTTTCGCACGAAAGAAACATGAATTTATCAGTTTGAGTTGTTAAAAATAGCTTTTTTCTTTGTTTTTGCAAGTTTAAAACAGCAATTTTATCGTCATTTCTCATAAATCGCCGTTTCGCACGAAAGAAACATGAATTTGTCAGTTTGAATAGTTCAAAACAGCGTTGTTCAATGTTTTTGCAAGTTTAAAACAGCAATTTTATCGTCATTTCTCATAAATCGCCGTTTCGCACGAAAGAAACCAGAATTTATCAGTTTGAATAGTTCAAAACAGCGTTTTTCTATGTTTTTGCAAGTTTAAAACAGCATTTATATCGTCATTTCTCATAAATCGCCGTTTCGCACGAAAGAAACATGAATTTGTCAGTTTGAATAGTTCAAAACAGCGTTTCTCTATGTTTTTGCAAGTTTAAAACAGCAATTTTATTGTGATTTCACAAAAATCCACCGTTTCGCACAGAAGAAACATGAATTTGTCAGTTTGAATAGTTGAAAACAGCGTTTTTCTATAATTTTGCAAGTTTAAAACAGCAATTTTATGGTGATTTCACAAAAATTTACCGTTTCGAACTAAAGAAACATGAATTTATCAGTTTGATTAGTTGAAAATAGCGTTTTTCTTGTTTTTGCAAGTTTGAAATATAATTTTATCGTCATTTCTCATAAATCGCCGTTTCGCACAAAATAAACATGAATTTATCAGTTTGAATAGTTTAAAACAGCGTTTTTCTATGTTTTTGTAAGTTTAAAACAGCAATTTTATCGTCATTTCTCATAAATCGCCGTTTCGCACGAAAGAAACATGAATTTATCAGTTTGAGTTGTTAAAAATAGATTTTTTCTATGTTTTTGCAAGTTTAAAACAGCAATTTCATCGTCATTTCTCATAAATCGCCGTTTCGCATGATAGAAACATGAATTTGTCAGTTTGAATAGTTCAAAACAGCGTTGTTCTATGTTTTTGCAAGTTTAAAACAGCAATTTTATTGTCATTTCTCATAAATCGCCGTTTCGCACGAAAGAAACCTGAATTTATCAGTTTGAATAGTTAAAAACAGTGTTTTTCTATGTTTTTGCAAGTTTAAAACAGCAATTTTTTCTTCATTTCTCATAAATCGCCGTTTCGCACGAAAGAAACATTAATTTGTCATTTTCAATAGTTCAAAACAGCGTTTTTCTATGTTTTTGCAAGTTTAAAACAGCAATTTTATCGTCATTTCTCATAAATCGCTGTATCGCACGAAAGAAACATGAATTTATCAGTTTGAATTGTTTAAAACAGCGTTTTTTTATGTTTTTGCAAGTTTAAAACAGCAATTTTATGGTGATTTCACAAAAATCCACCGTTTCGAACGTAAAAAACATGAATTTATCAGTTTGAATAGTTGAAAACACCGTTTTTCTATGTTTTTGCAAGTTTAAAACAGCAATTTTATCGTCATTTCTCATAAATCGCCGTTTCGCACGAAAGAAACATGAATTTGTCAGTTTGAATAGTTCAAAACAGCGTTTTTCTATGTTTTTGCAAGTTTAAAACAGCATGTTTATCGTCATTTCTCATAAATCGCCGTTTCACACGAAAGAAACATGAATTTGTCAGTTTGAATAGTTCAAAACAGCGTTATTCAATGTTTTTGCAAGTTTAAAACAGCAATTTTATTGTGATTTCACAAAAATCCACCGTTTCGAACGTAAAAAACATGAATTTATCAGTTTGAATAGTTCAAAACAGCGTTTGTCTATGTTTTTTCAAGTTTAAAACAGCAATTTTATCGTAATTTCTCATAAATTGCCGTTTCGCACGAAAGAAACATGAATTTGTCAGTTTGAATAGTTCAAAACAGCGTTTTTCTATGTTTTTGCAAGTTTAAAACAGCAATTATATAGTCATTTCTCATAAATCGCCGTTTCGCACGAAAGAAACATGAATTTGTCAGTTTGAATAGTTCAAAACAGCCTTTTTCTATATTTTTGCAAGTTTAAAACCGCAATTATATTGTCATTTCTCATAAATCGCCGTTTCGCACGAAAGAAATATGAATTTATCAGTTTGAATAGTTGAAAACAGCGTTTTTCTAGGTTTTTGCAAGTTTAAAACAGCAATTTTATCGTCATTTCTCATAAATTGCCGTTTCGCACGAAAGAAACATGAATTTATCTGTTTGAATAGTTGAAAACAGCGTTTTTCTATGTTTTTGCAAGTTTAAAACAGCAATTTTATCGTCATTTCTCTTAAATCGCCGTTTCTCACGAAAGAAACATGAATTTATCAGTTTGAATAGTTGAAAACAGCGTTTTATCGTGATTTCACAAAAATCCGCCGTTTCCAACAAAAGAAATTCATCAGTTTGATTAGCTGAAAACAGCGTTTTTTATGTTTTTACAAGTTTAAAACAGCAATTTGAATCTCATAATTCGCCGTTTCGTACGAAAGAAACATTTCACTCAATCCAAACACCACAAACACCAAACCTAAAACCCCGAACCCCAATCCCCAACTCAAACCCCAACCCTCAACCACAAACCTCAAACTTCGAACCCCAAATCCCTAACCTCAAACCCCAAACCTCAAGCCCAAACCCCAAAACTCGAACCCCCAACCCCAAACCTCAAACTTCGAACCCCAAATCCCTAACCTCAAACCCCAAACCTCATCCCCAAACCTCATTCCCAAACCTCAACCCCAAACCTCATCCCCAAACCTCAACCCCAAACCTCAAACCCCAAACCTCAACCCCAAACCTCAAACCTCGAACCCCAAACCTCAAACCTCGAACCCCAAACCCCAAACCTCAAACACCGAACCCCCACCCCAAACCTCAAACCGCGAACCCCAAACCTCAAACCCCAAACCTCAACCCCAAACCCCAAAACTCGAACCCCAAACCCCAAACCTCAAACTCCAAACCTCAACCCCAAACCTCAAACCTCAAACCTCGAACCCCATACTACAAAACTGAATTTGTCAGTTTGGATAGTTCAAAACAGCGTTTTCTATGTTTTTGCAAGTTTAAAACAGCATTTTAAATACGTCAGTTTAGATTGTTGAAAACAGCGTTTTCTTGGTTTGGCTAGTTTATAACAGCAGTTTCATTGTGATTTCACAAAAATCCACCGTTTCGCACGAAAGAAACATGAATTTGTCAGTTTGAATAGTTCAAAACAGCCTTTTTCTATGTTTTTGCAAGTTTAAAACAGCAATTTTATCGTCACTTCTCATAAATCGCCGTTTCGCACGAAAGAAATATGAATTTGTCAGCTTGAATAGTTCAAAACAGCGTTTTTCTATGTTTTTGCAAGTTTTCAACAGCAATTTTATCGTCATTTCTCATAAATCGCCGGTTCGCACGAAAGAAACCTGAATTTATCAGTTTCAATAGTTAAAAACAGCGTTTTTCTATGTTTTTGCAAGTTTAAAACAGCAATTTTATCGTCATTTCTCATAAATCACCGTTTCGCACGAAAGAAACATGAATTTGTCAGTTTGAATACTTCAAAACTGCGTTTTTCTATGTTTTTGCATGTTTAAAACAGCAATTATATCGTCATTTCTCATAATTCGCCGTTTCGCACGAATGAAACATGAATTTGTCAGTTTGAATAGTTCAAAACAGCGTTTCTCTAGGTTTTTGCAAGTTTAAAACAGCAATTTTATCGTCATTTCTCATAAATCGTCGTTTCGTACGGAAGAAACATGAATTTATCAGTTTGAATAGTTGAAAACTGCGTTTTCTATGTTTTTGCAAGTTTAAAACAGCATTTTAAATACGTCAGTTTAGATTGTTGAAAACAGCGTATTTTGCTAGTTTAAAACAGCAGTTTTATCGTGATTTCACAAAAATCCACCGTTTCGAAGGAAAGAAACATGAATTTATCTGTTTGAATAGTTTAAAACAGCGTTTTTCTATGTTTTTGTAAGTTTAAAACAGCAATTTTATCGTCATTTCTCATAAATCGCCGTTTCGCACGAAAGAAACATGAATTTATCAGTTTGAGTTGTTAAAAATAGCTTTTTCTTTGTTTTTGCAAGTTTAAACCAGCAATTTTATCGTCATTTCTCATAAATCGCCGTTTCGCACGAAAGAAATATGAATTTGTCAGTTTGAATACTTCAAAACAGCGTTTTTCTATGTTTTTGCAAGTATAAAACAGCATTTATATCGTCATTTCTCATAAATCGCCGTTTCGCACGAAAGAAACATGAATTTGTCAGTTTGAATAGTTCAAAACAGCGTTTTTCTATGTTTTTGCAAGTTTAAAACATCATGTTTATCGTCATTTCTCATAAATCGCCGTTTCACACGAAAGAAACATGAATTTGTCAGTTTGAATAGTTCAAAACAGCGTTTTTCTATGTTTTTGCAAGTTTAAAACAGCATTTATATCGTCATTTCTCATAAATCGCCGTTTCGCACGAAAGAAACATGAATTTGTCAGTTTGAATAGTTCAAAACAGCGTTTCTCTATGTTTTTGCAAGTTTAAAACAGCAATTTTATTGTGATTTCACAAAAATCCACCGTTTCGCACGGAAGAAACATGAATTTGTCAGTTTGAATAGTTGAAAACAGCGTTTTTCTATGTTTTTGCAAGTTTAAAACAGCAATTTTATGGTGATTTCACAAAAATTTACCGTTTCGAACTAAAGAAACATGAATTTATCAGTTTGATTAGTTGAAAATAGCGTTTTTCTTGTTTTTGCAAGTTTGAAATATAATTTTATCGTCATTTCTCATAAATCGCCGTTTCGCACAAAATAAACATGAATTTATCAGTTTGAATAGTTTAAAACAGCGTTTTTCTATGTTTTTGTAAGTTTAAAACAGCAATTTTATCGTCATTTCTCATAAATCGCCGTTTCGCACGAAAGAAACATGAATTTATCAGTTTGAGTTGTTAAAAATAGATTTTTTCTATGTTTTTGCAAGTTTAAAACAGCAATTTCATCGTCATTTCTCATAAATCGCCGTTTCGCATGTAAGAAACATGAATTTGTCAGTTTGAATAGTTCAAAACAGCGTTGTTCTATGTTTTTGCAAGTTTAAAACAGCAATTTTATCGTCATTTCTCATAAATCGCCGTTTCGCACGAAAGAAACCTGAATTTATCAGTTTGAATAGTTAAAAACAGCGTTTTTCTATGTTTTTGCAAGTTTAAAACAGCAATTTTTTCTTCATTTCCCATAAATCGCCGTTTCGCACGAAAGAAACATTAATTTGTCATTTTCAATAGTTCAAAACGGCGTTTTTCTATGTTTTTGCAAGTTTAAAACAGCAATTTTATCGTCATTTCTCATAAATCGCCGTTTCGCACGAAAGAAACATGAATTTGTCAGTTTGAATAGTTCAAAACAGCGTTTTTCTATGTTTTTGCAAGTTTAAAACAGCAATTTTATCGTCATTTCTCATAAATCGCCGTTTCGCACGAAAGAAACATGAATTTATCAGTTTGAATAGTTGAAAACAGCGTTTTTCTTGTTTTTGGAAGTATAAAACATAATTTTATCGTCATTTCTCATAAATCGCCGTTTCGCACGAAATAAACATAAATTTATCAGTTTGAATAGTTGAAAACAGCGTTTTTCTATGTTTTTGCATGTTTAAAACAGCAATTATATCGTCATTTCTCATAATTCGCCGTTTCGCACGAATGAAACATGAATTTGTCAGTTTGAATAGTTCAAAACAGCGTTTCTCTAGGTTTTTGCAAGTTTAAAACAGCAATTTTATCGTCATTTCTCATAAATCGTCGTTTCGTACGGAAGAAACATGAATTTTTCAGTTTGAATAGTTGAAAACAGGGTTATTCTATGTTTTTGCAAGTTTAAAACAGCAATTTTATTGTGATTTCACAAAAATCCACCGTTTCGAACGTAAAAAACATGAATTTATCAGTTTGAATAGTTCAAAACAGCGTTTTTCTATGTTTTTGCAAGTTTAAAACAGCAATTTTATCGTAATTTCTCATAAATCGCCGTTTCGCACAAAAGAAACATGAATTTGTCAGTTTGAATAGTTCAAAACAGCGTTTTTCTATGTTTTTGCAAGGTTAAAACAGCAATTATATAGTCATTTCTCATAAATCGCCGTTTCGCACGAAAGAAACATGAATTTATCAGTTTGAATAGTTGAAAACTGCGTTTTCTATGTTTTTGCAAGTTTAAAACAGCATTTTAAATACGTCAGTTTAGATTGTTGAAAACAGCGTATTTTGCTAGTTTAAAACAGCAGTTTTATCGCGATTTCACAAAAATCCACCGTTTCGAAGGAAAGAAACATGAATTTATCTGTTTGAATAGTTGAAAACAGCGTTTTTCTATGTTTTTGCAAGTTTAAAACAGCATTTTTATCGTCATTTCTCTTAAATCGCCGTTTCTCACGAAAGAAACATGAAATTATCAGTTTGAATAGTTGAAAACAGCGTTTTATCGTGATTTCACAAAAATCCGCAGTTTCCAACAAAAGAAATTCATCAGTTTGATTAGCTGAATACAGCGTTTTTTATGTTTTTACAAGTTTAAAACAGCAATTTGAATCTCATAATTCGCCGTTTCGTACGAAAGAAACATTTCACCCAATCCAAACACCACAAACACCAAACCTAAAACCCCGAACCCCAATCCCCAAATCAAACCCCAACCCTCAACCCCAAACCTCAAACCTCGAACCCCAAACCTCAAAATTCGAACCCCAAATCCCTAACCTCAAACCCCAAACTGCAACTCCAAACCTCAACCCCAAACCTCAACCCCAAACCTCAAACCCTAAACCTCAACCCCAAACCTCAAACCTCGAACCCCAAACCTCAAACCTCGAACCCCAAACCTCGAACCTCGAACCCCAAACTCCAAACCTCAAACACCGAACCCCAACCCCAAACCTCAAACCGCGAACCCCAAACCTCAAACCCCAAACCTCAACCCCAAATCCCAAAACTCGAACCCCAAACCCCAAACCTCAAACCTCAAACCTCAACCCCAAACCTCAAACCTCGAACCCCAAACCACAAAACTGAATTTGTCAGTTTGGATATTCAAAACAGCGTTTTTCTATGTTTTTGCAAGTTTAAAACAGCAATTTTATCGCCATTTCTCATAAATCGCCGTTTCGCACGAAAGAAATATGAATTTGTCAGTTTGAATAGTTCAAAACAGCGTTTTTCTATGTTTTTGCAAGTTTTCAACAGCAATTTTATCGTCATTTCTCATAAATCGCCGTTTCGCACAAAAGAAACATGAATTTGTCAGTTTGAATACTTCAAAACAGCGTTTTTCTATGTTTTTGCAAGTTTAAAACAGCAATTATATCGTCATTTCTCATAAATCGCCGTTTCGCACGAAAGAAACATGAATTTGTCAGTTCGAATAGTTCAAAACAGAGTTTTTCTATGTTTTTGCAAGTTTAAAACAGCATGTTTATAGCCATTTCTCATAAATCGCCGTTTCACACGAAAGAAACATGAATTTGTCAGTTTGAATAGTTCAATACAGCGTTTTTCTATGTTTTTGCAAGTTTTAAATAGCAATTTTATCGTCATTTTTCATAAATCGCCGTTTCGCACGAAAGAAACATGAATTTATCAGTTTGAATAATTGAAAACAGCGTTTTTCTATGTTTTTGCAAGTTTAAAACAGCAATATTATCGTCATTTCTCATAAATCGCCGTTTCGCACGGAAGAAACATAAATTGGTCAGTTTTAATAGTTGAAAACAACGTTATTCTATGTTTTTGCAAGTTTAAAACAGCAATTTTATTGTGATTTCACAAAAATCCACCGTTTCGAACGTAAAAAACATGAATTTATCAGTTTGAATAGTTCAAAACAGCGTTTTTCTATGTTTTTGCAAGTTTAAAACAGCAATTTTATCGTCATTTCTCATAAATCGCCGTTTTGCACGGAAGAAATGTGAATTTGTCAGTTTGAATAGTTGAAAACAACGTTATTCTATGTTTTTGCAAGTTTAAAACAGCAATTTTATTGTGATTTTACAAAAATCCACCGTTTCGAACGTAAAAAACATGAATTTATCAGTTTGAATAGTTCAAAACAGCGTTTTTCTATGTTTTTGCAAGTTTAAAACAGCAATTTTATCGTAATTTCTCATAAATCGCCGTTTCGCACGAAAGAAACATGAATTTGTCAGTTTGAATAGTTCAAAACAGCGTTTTTCTATGTTTTTGCAAGTTTAAAACAGCAATTTTATCGTCATTTCTCATAAATCGCCGTTTCGCATGAAAGAAACATGAATTTATCAGTTTGAATAGTTGAAAACAGCGTTTTTCTATGTTTTTGCAAGTTTAGAACAGCAATTTTATCGTCATTTCTCATAAATCGCCGTTTTGCACGAAAGAAATATGAATTTGTCAGTTTGAATAGTTCAAAACAGCGTTTTTCTATGTTTTTGCAAGTTTAAAACAGCAATTTTATCGTCATTTCTAATAAATCGCCGTTTCGCACGGAAGAAACATGAATTTATCAGTTTGAATAGTTGAAAACAGCGTTTTTCTATGTTTTTGCAAGTTTAAAACAGCAATTTTATCGTCATTTCTAATAAATCGCCGTTTCGCACGGAAGAAACATAAATTTGTCAGTTTGAATAGTTGAAAACAGCGTTATTCTATGTTTTTGCAAGTTTAAAACAGCAATTTTATTGTGATTACACAAAAATCCACCGTTTCGAACGTAAAAAACATGAATTTATCAGTTTGAATAGTTCAAAACAGCGTTTTTCTATGTTTTTGCAAGTTTAAAACAGCAATTTTATCGTAATTTCTCATAAATCGCCGTTTCGCACGAAAGAAACATGAATTTGTCAGTTTGAATAGTTCAAAACAGCGTTTTTCTATGTTTTTGCAAGTTTAAAACAGCAATTATATAGTCATTTCTCATAAATCGCCGTATCGCACGAAAGAAACATGAATTTGTCAGTTTGAATAGTTCAAAACAGCGTTTTTCTATGTTTTTGCAAGTTTAAAACAGCAATTATATAGTCATTTCTCATAAATCGCCGTTTCGCTCGAAAGAAACATGAATTTATCAGTTTGAATAGTTGAAAACAGCGTTTTTCTAGGTTTTTGCAAATTTAAGACAGCAATTTTATCGTCATTTCTCTTAATTCGCCGTTTCTCACGAAAGAAACATGAATTTATAAGTTTGAATAGTTGAAAACAGCGTTTTATCGTGATTTCACAAAAATCCGCAGTTTCCAACAAAAGAAATTCATCAGGTTGATTAGCTGAAAACAGCGTTTTTTATGTTTTTACAAGTTTAAAACAGCAATTTGAATCTCATAATTCGCCGTTTCGTACGAAAGAAACATTTCACCCAATCCAAACACCACAAACACCAAACCTAAAACCCCGAACTCCAATCCCCAACTCAAACCTAAACCCTCAACCCCAAACCTCAAACCTCGAACCCCAAACCTCAAACTTCGAACCCCAAATCCCTAACCTCAAACCCCAAACTTCAACCCCAAACCTAAACCCCAAACCTCAACCCCAAACCCCAAAACTCGAACCCCCAACCCCAAACCTCAAACTTCGAACCCCAAATCCCTAACCTCAAACCCCAAACCTCAACCCTAAACCTCAACCCCAAACCTCAACCCCAAACCTCAACCCCAAACCTCAACCCCAAACCCCAAAACTCGAACCCCCAACCCCAAACCTCAAACTTCGAACTCCAAATCCCTAACCTCAAACCCCAAACCTCAACCCCAAACCTCAACCCCAAACCTCAAGCCCAAACCTCAACCCCAAACCTCAACCCCAAACCTCAACCCCAAACCTCAACCCCAAACCTCAACCCCAAACCTCAACCCCAAACCCCAGAACTCGAACCCCCAACCCCAAACCTCAAACCCCAAACCTCAACAACAAACCTCAAACCTCGAACCCCAAACCACAAACCTCGAACTTCAAACCCCAAACCTCAAACACCGAACCCCAACACCAAACCTCAAACCGCGAACCCTTAACCTCAAACCCCAAACCTCAACCCCAAACCTCAACCCCAAACCTCAACTCCAAACCTCAACCCCAAACCTCAACCCCAAACCTCAAACCTCGAAACCCAAACCAAAAAACTGAATTTGTCAGTTTGGATAGTTCAAAGCAGCGTTTTCTATGTTTTTGCAAGTTTAAAACAGCATTTTAAATACGTCAGTTGAGATTGTTCACAAAAATCTACCGTTTCGAACTAAAGAAACATGAATTTATCAGTTTGAATAGTTGAAAACAGGTTTTTCTTGTTTTTGCAAGTTTAAAACAGCAATTTTATCGTCATTTCTCATAAATCGCCGTTTCGCACGAAAGAAACATGAATTTGTCAGTTTGAATAGTTCAAAACAGCGTTTTTCTATGTTTTTGCAAGTTTAAAACAGCAATTTTATCGTCATTTCTCATAAATCGCCGTTTCGCACGAAAGAAACATGAATTTGTCAGTTTGAATAGTTCAAAACAGCGTTTTTCTATGTTTTTGCAAGTTTAAAACAGCAATTTTATCGTCATTTCTCATAAATCGCCGTTTCGCACGAAAGAAACATGAATTTATCAGTTTGAATAGTTGAAAACAGCGTTTTTCTATGTTTTTGCAAGTTTAAAACAGAAATTTTATCGTCATTTCTCATAAATCGCCGTTTCGCACGAAAGAAATATGAATTTGTCAGTTTGAATAGTTCAAAACAGCGTTTTTCTATGTTTTTGCAAGTTTAAAACAGCACGTTTATCGTCATTTCTCATAAATCGCCGTTTCACACGAAAGAAACATGAATTTGTCTGTTTGAATAGTTCAAAACAGGGTTTTTCTATGTTTTTGCAAGTTTAAAACAGCAATTTTATCGTAATTTCTCATAAATCGCCGTTTCACACAAAAGAAACATGAATTTATCAGTTTGAATAGTTGAAAACAGCGTTTCTCTAGGTTTTTGCAAATTTAAAACAGCAATTTTATCGTCATTTCTCATAAATCGCCGTTTCGTACGGAAGAAACATGAATTTTTCAGTTTGAATAGTTGAAAACAGCGTTTCTCTAGGTTTTTGCAAGTTTAAAACTGCAATTTTATCGTCATTTCTCATAAATCGCCGTTTCACACGAAAGAAACATGAATTTATCAGTTTGAATAGTTGAAAACAGCGTTTTTCTATGTTTTTGCAAGTTTAAAACAGAAATTTTATCGTCATTTCTCATAAATCGCCGTTTCGCACGAAAGAAATATGAATTTGTCAGTTTGAATAGTTCAAAACAGCGTTTTTCTATGTTTTTGCAAGTTTTTAACAGCAATTTTATCGTCATTTTTCATAAATCGCGGTTTCGCACGAATGAAACATGAATTTGTCAGTTTGAATAGTTCAAAACAGCGTTTTTCTATGTTTTTGCAAGTTTAAAACAGCACGTTTATCGTCATTTCTCATAAATCGCCGTTTCACACGAAAGAAACATGAATTTGTCAGATTGAATAGTTCAAAACAGGGTTTTTCTATGTTTTTGCAAGTTTAAAACAGCAATTTTATCGTCATTTCTCATAAATCGCCGTTTCACACGAAAGAAACATGAATTTATCAGTTTGAATAGTTGAAAACAGCGTTTCTCTAGGTTTTTGCAAGTTTAAAACAGCAATTTTATCGTCATTTCTCATAAATCGCCGTTTCGTACGGAAGAAACATGAATTTTTCAGTTTGAATAGTTGAAAACAGCGTTATTCTATGTTTTTGCAAGTTTAAAACAGCAATTTTATTGTGATTTCACAAAAATCCACCGTTTCGAACGTAAAAAACATGAATTTATCAGTTTGAATAGTTGAAAACAGCGTTTTTCTATGTTTTTGCATGTTTAAAACAGCAATTATATCGTCATTTCTCATAATTCGCCGTTTCGCACGAATGAAACATGAATTTGTCAGTTTGAATAGTTCAAAACAGCGTTTCTCTAGGTTTTTGCAAGTTTAAAACAGCAATTTTATCGTCATTTCTCATAAATCGTCGTTTCGTACGGAAGAAACATGAATTTTTCAGTTTGAATAGTTGAAAACAGGGTTATTCTATGTTTTTGCAAGTTTAAAACAGCAATTTTATTGTGATTTCACAAAAATCCACCGTTTCGAACGTAAAAAACATGAATTTATCAGTTTGAATAGTTCAAAACAGCGTTTTTCTATGTTTTTGCAAGTTTAAAACAGCAATTTTATCGTAATTTCTCATAAATCGCCGTTTCGCACAAAAGAAACATGAATTTGTCAGTTTGAATAGTTCAAAACAGCGTTTTTCTATGTTTTTGCAAGGTTAAAACAGCAATTATATAGTCATTTCTCATAAATCGCCGTTTCGCACGAAAGAAACATGAATTTATCAGTTTGAATAGTTGAAAACTGCGTTTTCTATGTTTTTGCAAGTTTAAAACAGCATTTTAAATACGTCAGTTTAGATTGTTGAAAACAGCGTATTTTGCTAGTTTAAAACAGCAGTTTTATCGTGATTTCACAAAAATCCACCGTTTCGAAGGAAAGAAACATGAATTTATCTGTTTGAATAGTTGAAAACAGCGTTTTTTCTATGTTTTTGCAAGTTTAAAACAGCATTTTTATCGTCATTTCTCTTAAATCGCCGTTTCTCACGAAAGAAACATGAAATTATCAGTTTGAATAGTTGAAAACAGCGTTTTATCGTGATTTCACAAAAATCCGCAGTTTCCAACAAAAGAAATTCATCAGTTTGATTAGCTGAAAACAGCGTTTTTTATGTTTTTACAAGTTTAAAACAGCAATTTGAATCTCATAATTCGCCGTTTCGTACGAAAGAAACATTTCACCCAATCCAAACACCACAAACACCAAACCTAAAACCCCGAACCCCAATCCCCAAATCAAACCCCAACCCTCAACCCCAAACCTCAAACCTCGAACCCCAAACCTCAAAATTCGAACCCCAAATCCCTAACCTCAAACCCCAAACTGCAACTCCAAACCTCAACCCCAAACCTCAACCCCAAACCTCAAACCCTAAACCTCAACCCCAAACCTCAAACCTCGAACCCCAAACCTCAAACCTCGAACCCCAAACCTCGAACCTCGAACCCCAAACTCCAAACCTCAAACACCGAACCCCAACCCCAAACCTCAAACCGCGAACCCCAAACCTCAAACCCCAAACCTCAACCCCAAATCCCAAAACTCGAACCCCAAACCCCAAACCTCAAACCTCAAACCTCAACCCCAAACCTCAAACCTCGAACCCCAAACCACAAAACTGAATTTGTCAGTTTGGATATTCAAAACAGCGTTTTTCTATGTTTTTGCAAGTTTAAAACAGCAATTTTATCGCCATTTCTCATAAATCGCCGTTTCGCACGAAAGAAATATGAATTTGTCAGTTTGAATAGTTCAAAACAGCGTTTTTCTATGTTTTTGCAAGTTTTCAACAGCAATTTTATCGTCATTTCTCATAAATCGCCGTTTCGCACAAAAGAAACATGAATTTGTCAGTTTGAATACTTCAAAACAGCGTTTTTCTATGTTTTTGCAAGTTTAAAACAGCAATTATATCGTCATTTCTCATAAATCGCCGTTTCGCACGAAAGAAACATGAATTTGTCAGTTCGAATAGTTCAAAACAGAGTTTTTCTATGTTTTTGCAAGTTTAAAACAGCATGTTTATAGCCATTTCTCATAAATCGCCGTTTCACACGAAAGAAACATGAATTTGTCAGTTTGAATAGTTCAATACAGCGTTTTTCTATGTTTTTGCAAGTTTTAAATAGCAATTTTATCGTCATTTTTCATAAATCGCCGTTTCGCACGAAAGAAACATGAATTTATCAGTTTGAATAATTGAAAACAGCGTTTTTCTATGTTTTTGCAAGTTTAAAACAGCAATATTATCGTCATTTCTCATAAATCGCCGTTTCGCACGGAAGAAACATAAATTGGTCAGTTTTAATAGTTGAAAACAACGTTATTCTATGTTTTTGCAAGTTTAAAACAGCAATTTTATCGTAATTTCTCATAAATCGCCGTTTCGCACGAAAGAAACATGAATTTGTCAGTTTGAATAGTTCAAAACAGCGTTTTTCTATGTTTTTGCAAGTTTAAAACAGCAATTTTATCGTCATTTCTCATAAATCGCCGTTTCGCACGAAAGAAACATGAATTTATCAGTTTGAATAGTTGAAAACAGCGTTTTTCTATGTTTTTGCAAGTTTAAAACAGCAATTTTATCGTCATTTCTCATAAATCGCCGTTTTGCACGAAAGAAATATGAATTTGTCAGTTTGAATAGTTCAAAACAGCGTTTTTCTATGTTTTTGCAAGTTTAAAACAGCAATTTTATCGTCATTTCTAATAAATCGCCGTTTCGCACGGAAGAAACATGAATTTATCAGTTTGAATAGTTGAAAACAGCGTTTTTCTATGTTTTTGCAAGTTTAAAACAGCAATTTTATCGTCATTTCTAATAAATCGCCGTTTCGCACGGAAGAAACATAAATTTGTCAGTTTGAATAGTTGAAAACAGCGTTATTCTATGTTTTTGCAAGTTTAAAACAGCAATTTTATTGTGATTACACAAAAATCCACCGTTTCGAACGTAAAAAACATGAATTTATCAGTTTGAATAGTTCAAAACAGCGTTTTTCTATGTTTTTGCAAGTTTAAAACAGCAATTTTATCGTAATTTCTCATAAATCGCCGTTTCGCACGAAAGAAACATGAATTTGTCAGTTTGAATAGTTCAAAACAGCGTTTTTCTATGTTTTTGCAAGTTTAAAACAGCAATTATATAGTCATTTCTCATAAATCGCCGTATCGCACGAAAGAAACATGAATTTGTCAGTTTGAATAGTTCAAAACAGCGTTTTTCTATGTTTTTGCAAGTTTAAAACAGCAATTATATAGTCATTTCTCATAAATCGCCGTTTCGCTCGAAAGAAACATGAATTTATCAGTTTGAATAGTTGAAAACAGCGTTTTTCTAGGTTTTTGCAAATTTAAGACAGCAATTTTATCGTCATTTCTCTTAAATCGCCGTTTCTCACGAAAGAAACATGAATTTATAAGTTTGAATAGTTGAAAACAGCGTTTTATCGTGATTTCACAAAAATCCGCAGTTTCCAACAAAAGAAATTCATCAGGTTGATTAGCTGAAAACAGCGTTTTTTATGTTTTTACAAGTTTAAAACAGCAATTTGAATCTCATAATTCGCCGTTTCGTACGAAAGAAACATTTCACCCAATCCAAACACCACAAACACCAAACCTAAAACCCCGAACTCCAATCCCCAACTCAAACCTAAACCCTCAACCCCAAACCTCAAACCTCGAACCCCAAACCTCAAACTTCGAACCCCAAATCCCTAACCTCAAACCCCAAACTTCAACCCCAAACCTAAACCCCAAACCTCAACCCCAAACCCCAAAACTCGAACCCCCAACCCCAAACCTCAAACTTCGAACCCCAAATCCCTAACCTCAAACCCCAAACCTCAACCCTAAACCTCAACCCCAAACCTCAACCCCAAACCTCAACCCCAAACCCCAAAATTCGAACCCCCAACCCCAAACCTCAAACTTCGAACTCCAAATCCCTAACCTCAAACCCCAAACCTCAACCCCAAACCTCAACCCCAAACCTCAAGCCCAAACCTCAACCCCAAACCTCAACCCCAAACCTCAACCCCAAACCTCAACCCCAAACCTCAACCCCAAACCTCAACCCCAAACCCCAGAACTCGAACCCCCAACCCCAAACCTCAAACCCCAAACCTCAACCCCAAACCTCAAACCTCGAACCCCAAACCACAAACCTCGAACTTCAAACCCCAAACCTCAAACACCGAACCCCAACACCAAACCTCAAACCGCGAACCCTTAACCTCAAACCCCAAACCTCAACCCCAAACCTCAACCCCAAACCTCAACTCCAAACCTCAACCCCAAACCTCAACCCCAAACCTCAAACCTCGAACCCCAAACCAAAAAACTGAATTTGTCAGTTTGGATAGTTCAAAGCAGCGTTTTCTATGTTTTTGCAAGTTTAAAACAGCATTTTAAATACGTCAGTTGAGATTGTTCACAAAAATCTACCGTTTCGAACTAAAGAAACATGAATTTATCAGTTTGAATAGTTGAAAACAGGTTTTTCTTGTTTTTGCAAGTTTAAAACAGCAATTTTATCGTCATTTCTCATAAATCGCCGTTTCGCACGAAAGAAACATGAATTTGTCAGTTTGAATAGTTCAAAACAGCGTTTTTCTATGTTTTTGCAAGTTTAAAACAGCAATTTTATCGTCATTTCTCATAAATCGCCGTTTCGCACGAAAGAAACATGAATTTGTCAGTTTGAATAGTTCAAAACAGCGTTTTTCTATGTTTTTGCAAGTTTAAAACAGCAATTTTATCGTCATTTCTCATAAATCGCCGTTTCGCACGAAAGAAACATGAATTTATCAGTTTGAATAGTTGAAAACAGCGTTTTTCTATGTTTTTGCAAGTTTAAAACAGAAATTTTATCGTCATTTCTCATAAATCGCCGTTTCGCACGAAAGAAATATGAATTTGTCAGTTTGAATAGTTCAAAACAGCGTTTTTCTATGTTTTTGCAAGTTTAAAACAGCACGTTTATCGTCATTTCTCATAAATCGCCGTTTCACACGAAAGAAACATGAATTTGTCTGTTTGAATAGTTCAAAACAGGGTTTTTCTATGTTTTTGCAAGTTTAAAACAGCAATTTTATCGTAATTTCTCATAAATCGCCGTTTCACACAAAAGAAACATGAATTTATCAGTTTGAATAGTTGAAAACAGCGTTTCTCTAGGTTTTTGCAAATTTAAAACAGCAATTTTATCGTCATTTCTCATAAATCGCCGTTTCGTACGGAAGAAACATGAATTTTTCAGTTTGAATAGTTGAAAACAGCGTTTCTCTAGGTTTTTGCAAGTTTAAAACTGCAATTTTATCGTCATTTCTCATAAATCGCCGTTTCACACGAAAGAAACATGAATTTATCAGTTTGAATAGTTGAAAACAGCGTTTTTCTATGTTTTTGCAAGTTTAAAACAGAAATTTTATCGTCATTTCTCATAAATCGCCGTTTCGCACGAAAGAAATATGAATTTGTCAGTTTGAATAGTTCAAAACAGCGTTTTTCTATGTTTTTGCAAGTTTTTAACAGCAATTTTATCGTCATTTTTCATAAATCGCGGTTTCGCACGAATGAAACATGAATTTGTCAGTTTGAATAGTTCAAAACAGCGTTTTTCTATGTTTTTGCAAGTTTAAAACAGCACGTTTATCGTCATTTCTCATAAATCGCCGTTTCACACGAAAGAAACATGAATTTGTCAGATTGAATAGTTCAAAACAGGGTTTTTCTATGTTTTTGCAAGTTTAAAACAGCAATTTTATCGTCATTTCTCATAAATCGCCGTTTCACACGAAAGAAACATGAATTTATCAGTTTGAATAGTTGAAAACAGCGTTTCTCTAGGTTTTTGCAAGTTTAAAACAGCAATTTTATCGTCATTTCTCATAAATCGCCGTTTCGTACGGAAGAAACATGAATTTTTCAGTTTGAATAGTTGAAAACAGCGTTATTCTATGTTTTTGCAAGTTTAAAACAGCAATTTTATTGTGATTTCACAAAAATCCACCGTTTCGAACGTAAAAAACATGAATTTATCAGTTTGAATAGTTCAAAACAGCGTTTTTCTATGTTTTTGCAAGTTTAAAACAGCAATTTTATCGTAATTTCTCATAAATCGCCGTTTCGCACGAAAGAAACGTGAATTTGTCAGTTTGAATAGTTCAAAACAGCGTTTTTCTATGTTTTTGCAAGTTTAAAACAGCAATTATATAGTCATTTCTCATAAATCGCCGTATCGCACGAAAGAAACATGAATTTGTCAGTTTAAATAGTTAAAAACAGCGTTTTTCTATATTTTTGCAAGTTTAAAACAGCAATTATATAGTCATTTCTCATAAATCGCCGTTTCGCACGAAAGAAACATGAATTTATCAGTTTGTATAGTTAAAAACAGCGTTTTTCTATGTTTTTGCAAGTTTAAACAGCAATTTTATCGTCATTTCTCATAAATCGCCGTTTCGCACGAAAGAAACATGAATTTGTCAGTTTGAATATTTCAAAACAGCGTTTTTCTATTTTTTTGTAAGTTTAAAACAGAAATTATATAGTCATTTCTCATAAATCGCCGTTTCGCACGAAAGAAACATGAATTTGTCAGTTTGAATAGTTCATAACAGCGTTTTTCTATGTTTTTGCAAGTTTAAAACAGCAATTATATAGTCATTTCTCATAAATCGCCGTTTCGCACGAAAGAAACATGAATTTATCAGTTTGAATAGTTGAAAACAGCGTTTTTCTAGGTTTTTGCAAGTTTAAAACAGCAATTTTATCGTCATTTCTCATAAATCGCCGTTTCGCACGAAAGAAACATGAATTTATCAGTTTGAATAGTTAAAAACAGCGTTTTTCTATGTTTTTGCAAGTTTAAACAGCAATTTTATCGTCATTTCTCATAAATCGCCGTTTCGCACGAAAGAAACATGAATTTATCTGTTTGAATAGTTGAAAACAGCGTTTTTCTATGTTTTTGCAAGTTTAAAACAGCAATTTTATCGTCATTTCTCTTACATCGCCGTTTCTCACGAAAGAAACATGAATTTATCAGTTTGAATAGTTGAAAACAGCGTTTTATCGTGATTTCACAAAAATCCGCAGTTTCCAACAAAAGAAATTCATCAGTTTGATTAGCTGAAAACAGCGTTTTTTATGTTTTTACAAGTTTAAAACAGCAATTTGAATCTCATAATTCGCCGTTTCGTACGAAAGAAACATTTCACCCAATCCAAACACCACAAACACCAAACCTAAAACCCCGAACCCCAATCCCCAACTCAAACCCCAACCCTCAACCCCAACCCTCAAACATCGAACCTAAACCTCAAACCTCGAACCCCAAACCAAAAAACTGAAATTGTCAGTTTGGATAGTTCAAAGCAGCGTTTTCTATGTTTTTGCAAGTTTAAAACAGCATTTTAAATACGTCAGTTGAGATTGTTTACAAAAATCTACCGTTTCGAACTAAAGAAACATGAATTTATCAGTTTGAATAGTTGAAAACAGGTTTTTCTTGTTTTTGCAAGTTTAAAACAGCAATTTTATCGTCATTTCTCATAAATCGCCGTTTCGCACGAAAGAAACATGAATTTGTCAGTTTGAATAGTTCAAAACAGCGTTTTTCTATGTTTTTGCAAGTTTAAAACAGCAATTTTATCGTCATTTCTCATAAATCGCCGTTTCGCACGAAAGAAACATGAATTTGTCAGTTTTAATAGTTCAAAACAGCGTTTTTCTATGTTTTTGCAAGTTTAAAACAGCAATTTTATCGTCATTTCTCATAAATCGCCGTTTCGCACGAAAGAAACATGAATTTATCAGTTTGAATAGTTGAAAACAGCGTTTTTCTATGTTTTTGCAAGTTTAAAACAGCAATTTTATCGTCATTTCTCATAAATCGCCGTTTCGCACGAAAGAAACATGAATTTGTCAGTTTGAATAGTTCAAAACAGCGTTTTTCTATGTTTTTGCAAGTTTAAAACAGCAATTTTATCGTCATTTCTCATAAATCGCCGTTTCGCACGAAAGAAACATGAATTTATCAGTTTGAATAGTTGAAAACAGCGTTTTTCTATGTTTTTGCAAGTTTAAAACAGAAATTTTATCGTCATTTCTCATAAATCGCCGTTTCGCACGAAAGAAATATGAATTTGTCAGTTTGAATAGTTCAAAACAGCGTTTTTCTATGTTTTTGCAAGTTTAAAACAGCACGTTTATCGTCATTTCTCATAAATCGCCGTTTCACACGAAAGAAACATGAATTTGTCTGTTTGAATAGTTCAAAACAGGGTTTTTCTATGTTTTTGCAAGTTTAAAACAGCAATTTTATCGTAATTTCTCATAAATCGCCGTTTCACACAAAAGAAACATGAATTTATCAGTTTGAATAGTTGAAAACAGCGTTTCTCTAGGTTTTTGCAAATTTAAAACAGCAATTTTATCGTCATTTCTCATAAATCGCCGTTTCGTACGGAAGAAACATGAATTTTTCAGTTTGAATAGTTGAAAACAGCGTTTCTCTAGGTTTTTGCAAGTTTAAAACTGCAATTTTATCGTCATTTCTCATAAATCGCCGTTTCACACGAAAGAAACATGAATTTATCAGTTTGAATAGTTGAAAACAGCGTTTTTCTATGTTTTTGCAAGTTTAAAACAGAAATTTTATCGTCATTTCTCATAAATCGCCGTTTCGCACGAAAGAAATATGAATTTGTCAGTTTGAATAGTTCAAAACAGCGTTTTTCTATGTTTTTGCAAGTTTTTAACAGCAATTTTATCGTCATTTTTCATAAATCGCGGTTTCGCACGAATGAAACATGAATTTGTCAGTTTGAATAGTTCAAAACAGCGTTTTTCTATGTTTTTGCAAGTTTAAAACAGCACGTTTATCGTCATTTCTCATAAATCGCCGTTTCACACGAAAGAAACATGAATTTGTCAGATTGAATAGTTCAAAACAGGGTTTTTCTATGTTTTTGCAAGTTTAAAACAGCAATTTTATCGTCATTTCTCATAAATCGCCGTTTCACACGAAAGAAACATGAATTTATCAGTTTGAATAGTTGAAAACAGCGTTTCTCTAGGTTTTTGCAAGTTTAAAACAGCAATTTTATCGTCATTTCTCATAAATCGCCGTTTCGTACGGAAGAAACATGAATTTTTCAGTTTGAATAGTTGAAAACAGCGTTATTCTATGTTTTTGCAAGTTTAAAACAGCAATTTTATTGTGATTTCACAAAAATCCACCGTTTCGAACGTAAAAAACATGAATTTATCAGTTTGAATAGTTCAAAACAGCGTTTTTCTATGTTTTTGCAAGTTTAAAACAGCAATTTTATCGTAATTTCTCATAAATCGCCGTTTCGCACGAAAGAAACGTGAATTTGTCAGTTTGAATAGTTCAAAACAGCGTTTTTCTATGTTTTTGCAAGTTTAAAACAGCAATTATATAGTCATTTCTCATAAATCGCCGTATCGCACGAAAGAAACATGAATTTGTCAGTTTAAATAGTTAAAAACAGCGTTTTTCTATATTTTTGCAAGTTTAAAACAGCAATTATATAGTCATTTCTCATAAATCGCCGTTTCGCACGAAAGAAACATGAATTTATCAGTTTGTATAGTTAAAAACAGCGTTTTTCTATGTTTTTGCAAGTTTAAACAGCAATTTTATCGTCATTTCTCATAAATCGCCGTTTCGCACGAAAGAAACATGAATTTGTCAGTTTGAATATTTCAAAACAGCGTTTTTCTATTTTTTTGTAAGTTTAAAACAGAAATTATATAGTCATTTCTCATAAATCGCCGTTTCGCACGAAAGAAACATGAATTTGTCAGTTTGAATAGTTCATAACAGCGTTTTTCTATGTTTTTGCAAGTTTAAAACAGCAATTATATAGTCATTTCTCATAAATCGCCGTTTCGCACGAAAGAAACATGAATTTATCAGTTTGAATAGTTGAAAACAGCGTTTTTCTAGGTTTTTGCAAGTTTAAAACAGCAATTTTATCGTCATTTCTCATAAATCGCCGTTTCGCACGAAAGAAACATGAATTTATCAGTTTGAATAGTTAAAAACAGCGTTTTTCTATGTTTTTGCAAGTTTAAACAGCAATTTTATCGTCATTTCTCATAAATCGCCGTTTCGCACGAAAGAAACATGAATTTATCTGTTTGAATAGTTGAAAACAGCGTTTTTCTATGTTTTTGCAAGTTTAAAACAGCAATTTTATCGTCATTTCTCTTACATCGCCGTTTCTCACGAAAGAAACATGATTTTATCAGTTTGAATAGTTGAAAACAGCGTTTTATCGTGATTTCACAAAAATCCGCAGTTTCCAACAAAAGAAATTCATCAGTTTGATTAGCTGAAAACAGCGTTTTTTATGTTTTTACAAGTTTAAAACAGCAATTTGAATCTCATAATTCGCCGTTTCGTACGAAAGAAACATTTCACCCAATCCAAACACCACAAACACCAAACCTAAAACCCCGAACCCCAATCCCCAACTCAAACCCCAACCCTCAACCCCAACCCTCAAACATCGAACCTAAACCTCAAACCTCGAACCCCAAACCAAAAAACTGAAATTGTCAGTTTGGATAGTTCAAAGCAGCGTTTTCTATGTTTTTGCAAGTTTAAAACAGCATTTTAAATACGTCAGTTGAGATTGTTTACAAAAATCTACCGTTTCGAACTAAAGAAACATGAATTTATCAGTTTGAATAGTTGAAAACAGGTTTTTCTTGTTTTTGCAAGTTTAAAACAGCAATTTTATCGTCATTTCTCATAAATCGCCGTTTCGCACGAAAGAAACATGAATTTGTCAGTTTGAATAGTTCAAAACAGCGTTTTTCTATGTTTTTGCAAGTTTAAAACAGCAATTTTATCGTCATTTCTCATAAATCGCCGTTTCGCACGAAAGAAACATGAATTTGTCAGTTTTAATAGTTCAAAACAGCGTTTTTCTATGTTTTTGCAAGTTTAAAACAGCAATTTTATCGTCATTTCTCATAAATCGCCGTTTCGCACGAAAGAAACATGAATTTATCAGTTTGAATAGTTGAAAACAGCGTTTTTCTATGTTTTTGCAAGTTTAAAACAGAAATTTTATCGTCATTTCTCATAAATCGCCGTTTCGCACGAAAGAAATATGAATTTGTCAGTTTGAATAGTTCAAAACAGCGTTTTTCTATGTTTTTGCAAGTTTAAAACAGCACGTTTATCGTCATTTCTCATAAATCGCCGTTTCACACGAAAGAAACATGAATTTGTCTGTTTGAATAGTTCAAAACAGGGTTTTTCTATGTTTTTGCAAGTTTAAAACAGCAATTTTATCGTAATTTCTCATAAATCGCCGTTTCACACAAAAGAAACATGAATTTATCAGTTTGAATAGTTGAAAACAGCGTTTCTCTAGGTTTTTGCAAATTTAAAACAGCAATTTTATCGTCATTTCTCATAAATCGCCGTTTCGTACGGAAGAAACATGAATTTTTCAGTTTGAATAGTTGAAAACAGCGTTTCTCTAGGTTTTTGCAAGTTTAAAACTGCAATTTTATCGTCATTTCTCATAAATCGCCGTTTCACCCCAAAGAAACATGAATTTATCAGTTTGAATAGTTGAAAACAGCGTTTTTCTATGTTTTTGCAAGTTTAAAACAGAAATTTTATCGTCATTTCTCATAAATCGCCGTTTCGCAAGAAAGAAATATGAATTTGTCAGTTTGAATAGTTCAAAACAGCGTTTTTCTATGTTTTTGCAAGTTTTTAACAGCAATTTTATCGTCATTTTTCATAAATCGCCGTTTCGCACGAATGAAACATGAATTTGTCAGTTTGAATAGTTCAAAACAGCGTTTTTCTATGTTTTTGCAAGTTTAAAACAGCACGTTTATCGTCATTTCTCATAAATCGCCGTTTCACACGAAAGAAACATGAATTTGTCAGATTGAATAGTTCAAAACAGGGTTTTTCTATGTTTTTGCAAGTTTAAAACAGCAATTTTATCGTCATTTCTCATAAATCGCCGTTTCACACGAAAGAAACATGAATTTATCAGTTTGAATAGTTGAAAACAGCGTTTTTCTAGGTTTTTGCAAGTTTAAAACAGCAATTTTATCGTCATTTCTCATAAATCGCCGTTTCGTACGGAAGAAACATGAATTTTTCAGTTTGAATAGTTGAAAACAGCGTTATTCTATGTTTTTGCAAGTTTAAAACAGCAATTTTATTGTGATTTCACAAAAATCCACCGTTTCGAACGTAAAAAACATGAATTTATCAGTTTGAATAGTTCAAAACAGCGTTTTTCTATGTTTTTGCAAGTTTAAAACAGCAATTTTATCGTAATTTCTCATAAATCGCCGTTTCGCACGAAAGAAACGTGAATTTGTCAGTTTGAATAGTTCAAAACAGCGTTTTTCTATGTTTTTGCAAGTTTAAAACAGCAATTATATAGTCATTTCTCATAAATCGCCGTATCGCACGAAAGAAACATGAATTTGTCAGTTTAAATAGTTAAAAACAGCGTTTTTCTATATTTTTGCAAGTTTAAAACAGCAATTATATAGTCATTTCTCATAAATCGCCGTTTCGCACGAAAGAAACATGAATTTATCAGTTTGTATAGTTAAAAACAGCGTTTTTCTATGTTTTTGCAAGTTTAAACAGCAATTTTATCGTCATTTCTCATAAATCGCCGTTTCGCACGAAAGAAACATGAATTTGTCAGTTTGAATATTTCAAAACAGCGTTTTTCTATTTTTTTGTAAGTTTAAAACAGAAATTATATAGTCATTTCTCATAAATCGCCGTTTCGCACGAAAGAAACATGAATTTGTCAGTTTGAATAGTTCATAACAGCGTTTTTCTATGTTTTTGCAAGTTTAAAACAGCAATTATATAGTCATTTCTCATAAATCGCCGTTTCGCACGAAAGAAACATGAATTTATCAGTTTGAATAGTTGAAAACAGCGTTTTTCTAGGTTTTTGCAAGTTTAAAACAGCAATTTTATCGTCATTTCTCATAAATCGCCGTTTCGCACGAAAGAAACATGAATTTATCTGTTTGAATAGTTGAAAACAGCGTTTTTCTATGTTTTTGCAAGTTTAAAACAGCAATTTTATCGTCATTTCTCTTACATCGCCGTTTCTCACGAAAGAAACATGAATTTATCAGTTTGAATAGTTGAAAACAGCGTTTTATCGTGATTTCACAAAAATCCGCAGTTTCCAACAAAAGAAATTCATCAGTTTGATTAGCTGAAAACAGCGTTTTTTATGTTTTTACAAGTTTAAAACAGCAATTTGAATCTCATAATTCGCCGTTTCGTACGAAAGAAACATTTCACCCAATCCAAACACCACAAACACCAAACCTAAAACCCCGAACCCCAATCCCCAACTCAAACCCCAACCCTCAACCCCAACCCTCAAACATCGAACCCCAAACCTCAAACTTCGAACCCCAAATCCCTAACCTCAAACCCTAAACTTTAACCCCAAACCTCAACCCCAAACCTCAACCCCAAACCTCAACCCCAAACCTCAACCCCAAACCTCAACCCCAAACCTCAACCCCAAACCTCAACCCCAAACCCCAAAACTCGAACCCCCAACTCCAAACCTCAAACTTCGAACCCCAAATCCCTAACCTCAAACCCCAAACCTCAACCCCAAACCTAAACCCCAAACCTCAACCACAAACCTCAAACACAAACCTCAACCCCAAACCTCAACCCCAAACCTCAACCTCAAACCCCAAAACTCAAACCCCCAACCCCAAACCTCAAACCCCAAACCTCAAACCTCGAACCCCAAACCTCAAATCTCGAACCCCAAACTCCAAACCTCAAACACCGAACCCCAACCCCAAACCTCAAACCGCGAACCCCAAACCTCAAACCCCAAACCTCAACCCCAAACCCCAAAACTCGAACCCCAAACCCCAAACCTCAAACCCCAAACCTCAACCCCAAACCTCAAACCTCGAACCCCATACCACAAAACTGAATTTGTCAGTTTGGATAGTTCAAAACAGCGTTTTCTATGTTTTTGCAAGTTTAAAACAGCATTTTAAATACGTCAGTTTAGATTGTTGAAAACAAGCGTTTTCTTGGTTTTGCTAGTTTAAAACAGCAGTTTCATCGTGATTTCACAAAAATCCACCGTTTCGAACTAAAGAAACATGAATTTATCAGTTTGAATAGTTGAAAACAGGTTTTTCTTGTTTTTGCAAGTTTAAAACAGCAATTTTATCGTCATTTCTCATAAATCGCCGTTTCGCACGAAAGAAACATGAATTTGTCAGTTTGAATAGTTCAAAACAGCGTTTTTCTATGTTTTTGCAAGTTTAAAATAGCAATTTTATCGTCATTTCTCATAATTCGCAGTTTCGCACGAAAGAAACATGAATTTGTCAGTTTGAATAGTTCAAAACAGCGTTTTTCTATGTTTTTGCAAGTTTAAAACAGCAATTTTATCGTCATTTCTCATAAATCGCCGTTTCGCACGAAAGAAACATGAATTTATCAGTTTGAATAGTTGAAAACAGCGTTTTTCTATGTTTTTGCAAGTTTAAAACAGCAATTTTATCGTCATTTCTCATAAATCGCCGTTTCGCACGAAAGAAATATGAATTTGTCAGTTCGAATAGTTCAAAACAGCGTTTTTCTATGTTTTTGCAAGTTTTCAACAGCAATTTTATCGTCATTTCTCAAAATCGCCGTTTCGCACGAAAGAAACATGAATTTGTCAGTTTGAATAGTTCAAAACAGCGTTTTTCTATGTTTTTGCAAGTTTAAAACAGCAATTTTATCGTCATTTCTCATAAATCGCCGTTTCGCACGGAAGAAACATAAATTGGTCAGTTTGAATAGTTGAAAACAACGTTATTCTATGTTTTTGCAAGTTTAAAACAGCAATTTTATTGTGATTTCACAAAAATCCACCGTTTCGAACGTAAAAAACATGAATTTATCAGTTTGAATAGTTCAAAACAGCGTTTTTCTATGTTTTTGCAAGTTTAAAACAGCAATTTTATCGTCATTTCTCATAAATCGCCGTTTTGCACGGAAGAAATGTGAATTTGTCAGTTTGAATAGTTGAAAACAACGTTATTCTATGTTTTTGCAAGTTTAAAACAGCAATTTTATCGCCATTTCTCATAAATCGCCGTTTCGCACGAAAGAAATATGAATTTGTCAATTTGAATAGTTCAAAACAGCGTTTTTCTATGTTTTTGCAAGTTTTCAACAGCATATTTATCGTCATTTCTCATAAATCGCCGTTTCGCACGAAAGAAACCTGAATTTATCAGTTTGAATATTTAAAAACAGCGTTTTTCTATGTTTTTGCAAGTTTAAAACAGCAATTTTATCGTCATTTCTCATAAATCGCCGTTTCGCACAAAAGAAACATGAATTTGTCAGTTTGAATACTTCAAAACAGCGTTTTTCTATGTTTTTGCAAGTTTAAAACAGCAATTATATCGTCATTTCTCATAAATCGCCGTTTCGCACGAAAGAAACATGAATTTGTCAGTTCGAATAGTTCAAAACAGAGTTTTTCTATGTTTTTGCAAGTTTAAAACAGCATGTTTATGGCCATTTCTCATAAATCGCCGTTTCACACGAAAGAAACATGAATTTGTCAGTTTGAATAGTTCAATACAGCGTTTTTCTATGTTTTTGCAAGTTTTAAATAGCAATTTTATCGTCATTTTTCATAAATCGCCGTTTCGCACGAAAGAAACATGAATTTATCAGTTTGAATAATTGAAAACAGCGTTTTTCTATGTTTTTGCAAGTTTAAAACAGCAATATTATCGTCATTTCTCATAAATCGCCGTTTCGCACGGAAGAAACATAAATTGGTCAGTTTGAATAGTTGAAAACAACGTTATTCTATGTTTTTGCAAGTTTAAAACAGCAATTTTATCGTCATTTCTCTTACATCGCCGTTTCTCACGAAAGAAACATGAATTTATCAGTTTGAATAGTTGAAAACAGCGTTTTTCTATGTTTTTGCAAGTTTAAAACAGCACGTTTATCGTCATTTCTCATAAATCGCCGTTTCACACGAAAGAAACATGAATTTGTCAGATTGAATAGTTCAAAACAGGGTTTTTCTATGTTTTTGCAAGTTTAAAACAGCAATTTTATCGTCATTTCTCATAAATCGCCGTTTCACACGAAAGAAACATAAATTTATCAGTTTGAATAGTTGAAAACAGCGTTTCTCTAGGTCTTTGCAAGTTTAAAACAGCAATTTTATCGTCATTTCTCATAAATCGCCGTTTCGTACGGAAGAAACATGAATTTTTCAGTTTGAATAGTTGAAAACAGCGTTATTCTATGTTTTTGCAAGTTTAAAACAGCAATTTTATTGTGATTTCACAAAAATCCACCGTTTCGAACGTAAAAAACATGAATTTATCAGTTTGAATAGTTCAAAACAGCGTTTTTCTATGTTTTTGCAAGTTTAAAACAGCAATTTTATCGTAATTTCTCATAAATCGCCGTTTCGCACGAAAGAAACGTGAATTTGTCAGTTTGAATAGTTCAAAACAGCGTTTTTCTATGTTTTTGCAAGTTTAAAACAGCAATTATATAGTCATTTCTCATAAATCGCCGTATCGCACGAAAGAAACATGAATTTGTCAGTTTAAATAGTTAAAAACAGCGTTTTTCTATATTTTTGCAAGTTTAAAACAGCAATTATATAGTCATTTCTCATAAATCGCCGTTTCGCACGAAAAAAAACATGAATTTATCAGTTTGTATAGTTAAAAACAGCGTTTTTCTATGTTTTTGCAAGTTTAAACAGCAATTTTATCGTCATTTCTCATAAATCGCCGTTTCGCACGAAAGAAACATGAATTTGTCAGTTTGAATATTTCAAAACAGCGTTTTTCTATTTTTTTGTAAGTTTAAAACAGAAATTATATAGTCATTTCTCATAAATCGCCGTTTCGCACGAAAGAAACATGAATTTGTCAGTTTGAATAGTTCATAACAGCGTTTTTCTATGTTTTTGCAAGTTTAAAACAGCAATTATATAGTCATTTCTCATAAATCGCCGTTTCGCACGAAAGAAACATGAATTTATCAGTTTGAATAGTTGAAAACAGCGTTTTTCTAGGTTTTTGCAAGTTTAAAACAGCAATTTTATCGTCATTTCTCATAAATCGCCGTTTCGCACGAAAGAAACATGAATTTATCAGTTTGAATAGTTAAAAACAGCGTTTTTCTATGTTTTGCAAGTTTAACCAGCAATTTTATCGTCATTTCTCATAAATCGCCGTTTCGCACGAAAGAAACATGAATTTATCTGTTTGAATAGTTGAAAACAGCGTTTTTCTATGTTTTTGCAAGTTTAAAACAGCAATTTTATCGTCATTTCTCTTACATCGCCGTTTCTCACGAAAGAAACATGAATTTATCAGTTTGAATAGTTGAAAACAGCGTTTTATCGTGATTTCACAAAAATCCGCAGTTTCCAACAAAAGAAATTCATCAGTTTGATTAGCTGAAAACAGCGTTTTTTATGTTTTTACAAGTTTAAAACAGCAATTTGAATCTCATAATTCGCCGTTTCGTACGAAAGAAACATTTCACCCAATCCAAACACCACAAACACCAAACCTAAAACCCCGAACCCCAATCCCCAACTCAAACCCCAACCCTCAACCCCAACCCTCAAACATCGAACCCCAAACCTCAAACTTCGAACCCCAAATCCCTAACCTCAAACCCTAAACTTTAACCCCAAACCTCAACCCCAAACCTCAACCCCAAACCTCAACCCCAAACCTCAACCCCAAACCTCAACCCCAAACCTCAACCCCAAACCTCAACCCCAAACCTCAACCCCAAACCCCAAAACTCGAACCCCCAACTCCAAACCTCAAACTTCGAACCCCAAATCCCTAACCTCAAACCCCAAACCTCAACCCCAAACCTAAACCCCAAACCTCAACCACAAACCTCAAACACAAACCTCAACCCCAAACCTCAACCCCAAACCTCAACCTCAAACCCCAAAACTCAAACCCCCAACCCAAACCTCAAACCCCAAACCTCAAACCTCGAACCCCAAACCTCAAATCTCGAACCCCAAACTCCAAACCTCAAACACCGAACCCAACCCCAAACCTCAAACCGCGAACCCCAAACCTCAAACCCCAAACCTCAACCCCAAACCCCAAAACTCGAACCCCAAACCCCAAACCTCAAACCCAAACCTCAACCCCAAACCTCAACCTCGAACCCCATACCACAAAACTGAATTTGTCAGTTTGGATAGTTCAAAACAGCGTTTTCTATGTTTTTGCAAGTTTAAAACAGCATTTTAAATACGTCAGTTTAGATTGTTGAAAACAAGCGTTTTCTTGGTTTTGCTAGTTTAAAACAGCAGTTTCATCGTGATTTCACAAAAATCCACCGTTTCGAACTAAAGAAACATGAATTTATCAGTTTGAATAGTTGAAAACAGGTTTTCTTGTTTTTGCAAGTTTAAAACAGCAATTTTATCGTCATTTCTCATAAATCGCCGTTTCGCACGAAAGAAACATGAATTTGTCAGTTTGAATAGTTCAAAACAGCGTTTTTCTATGTTTTTGCAAGTTTAAAATAGCAATTTTATCGTCATTTCTCATAATTCGCAGTTTCGCACGAAAGAAACATGAATTTGTCAGTTTGAATAGTTCAAAACAGCGTTTTTCTATGTTTTTGCAAGTTTAAAACAGCAATTTTATCGTCATTTCTCATAAATCGCCGTTTCGCACGAAAGAAACATGAATTTATCAGTTTGAATAGTTGAAAACAGCGTTTTTCTATGTTTTTGCAAGTTTAAAACAGCAATTTTATCGTCATTTCTCATAAATCGCCGTTTCGCACGAAAGAAATATGAATTTGTCAGTTCGAATAGTTCAAAACAGCGTTTTTCTATGTTTTTGCAAGTTTTCAACAGCAATTTTATCGTCATTTCTCAAAATCGCCGTTTCGCACGAAAGAAACATGAATTTGTCAGTTTGAATAGTTCAAAACAGCGTTTTTCTATGTTTTTGCAAGTTTAAAACAGCAATTTTATCGTCATTTCTCATAAATCGCCGTTTCGCACGGAAGAAACATAAATTGGTCAGTTTGAATAGTTGAAAACAACGTTATTCTATGTTTTTGCAAGTTTAAAACAGCAATTTTATTGTGATTTCACAAAAATCCACCGTTTCGAACGTAAAAAACATGAATTTATCAGTTTGAATAGTTCAAAACAGCGTTTTTCTATGTTTTTGCAAGTTTAAAACAGCAATTTTATCGTCATTTCTCATAAATCGCCGTTTTGCACGGAAGAAATGTGAATTTGTCAGTTTGAATAGTTGAAAACAACGTTATTCTATGTTTTTGCAAGTTTAAAACAGCAATTTTATCGCCATTTCTCATAAATCGCCGTTTCGCACGAAAGAAATATGAATTTGTCAGTTTGAATAGTTCAAAACAGCGTTTTTCTATGTTTTTGCAAGTTTTCAACAGCAATTTTATCGTCATTTCTCATAAATCGCCGTTTCGCACGAAAGAAACCTGAATTTATCAGTTTGAATATTTAAAAACAGCGTTTTTCTATGTTTTTGCAAGTTTAAAACAGCAATTTTATCGTCATTTCTCATAAATCGCCGTTTCGCACAAAAGAAACATGAATTTGTCAGTTTGAATACTTCAAAACAGCGTTTTTCTATGTTTTTGCAAGTTTAAAACAGCAATTATATCGTCATTTCTCATAAATCGCCGTTTCGCACGAAAGAAACATGAATTTGTCAGTTCGAATAGTTCAAAACAGAGTTTTTCTATGTTTTTGCAAGTTTAAAACAGCATGTTTATGGCCATTTCTCATAAATCGCCGTTTCACACGAAAGAAACATGAATTTGTCAGTTTGAATAGTTCAATACAGCGTTTTTCTATGTTTTTGCAAGTTTTAAATAGCAATTTTATCGTCATTTTTCATAAATCGCCGTTTCGCACGAAAGAAACATGAATTTATCAGTTTGAATAATTGAAAACAGCGTTTTTCTATGTTTGTTTTTGCAAGTTTAAAACAGCAATATTATCGTCATTTCTCATAAATCGCCGTTTCGCACGGAAGAAACATAAATTGGTCAGTTTGAATAGTTGAAAACAACGTTATTCTATGTTTTTGCAAGTTTAAAACAGCAATTTTATTGTGATTTCACAAAAATCCACCGTTTCGAACGTAAAAAACATGAATTTATCAGTTTGAATAGTTCAAAACAGCGTTTTTCTATGTTTTTGCAAGTTTAAAACAGCAATTTTATCGTCATTTCTCATAAATCGCCGTTTTGCACGGAAGAAATGTGAATTTGTCAGTTTGAATAGTTGAAAACAACGTTATTCTATGTTTTTGCAAGTTTAAAACAGCAATTTTATTGTGATTTTACAAAAATCCACCGTTTCGAACGTAAAAAACATGAATTTATCAGTTTGAATAGTTCAAAACAGCGTTTTTCTATGTTTTTGCAAGTTTAAAACAGCAATTTTATCGTAATTTCTCATAAATCGCCGTTTCGCACGAAAGAAACATGAATTTGTCAGTTTGAATAGTTCAAAACAGCGTTTTTCTATGTTTTTGCAAGTTTAAAACAGCAATTTTATCGTCATTTCTCATAAATCGCCGTTTCGCACGAAAGAAACATGAATTTATCAGTTTGAATAGTTGAAAACAGCGTTTTTCTATGTTTTTGCAAGTTTAAAACAGCAATTTTATCGTCATTTCTCATAAATCGCCGTTTTGCACGAAAGAAATATGAATTTGTCAGTTTGAATAGTTCAAAACAGCGTTTTTCTATGTTTTTGCAAGTTTAAAACAGCAATTTTATCGTCATTTCTAATAAATCGCCGTTTCGCACGGAAGAAACATGAATTTATCAGTTTGAATAGTTGAAAACAGCGTTTTTCTATGTTTTTGCAAGTTTAAAACAGCAATTTTATCGTCATTTCTAATAAATCGCCGTTTCGCACGGAAAAAACATAAATTTGTCAGTTTGAATAGTTGAAAACAGCGTTATTCTATGTTTTTGCAAGTTTAAAACAGCAATTTTATTGTGATTACACAAAAATCCACCGTTTCGAACGTAAAAAACATGAATTTATCAGTTTGAATAGTTCAAAACAGCGTTTTTCTATGTTTTTGCAAGTTTAAAACAGCAATTTTATCGTAATTTCTCATAAATCGCCGTTTCGCACGAAAGAAACATGAATTTGTCAGTTTGAATAGTTCAAAACAGCGTTTTTCTATGTTTTTGCAAGTTTAAAACAGCAATTATATAGTCATTTCTCATAAATCGCCGTATCGCACGAAAGAAACATGAATTTGTCAGTTTGAATAGTTCAAAACAGCGTTTTTCTATGTTTTTGCAAGTTTAAAACAGCAATTATATAGTCATTTCTCATAAATCGCCGTTTCGCTCGAAAGAAACATGAATTTATCAGTTTGAATAGTTGAAAACAGCGTTTTTCTAGGTTTTTGCAAATTTAAAACAGCAATTTTATCGTCATTTCTCTTAAATCGCCGTTTCTCACAAAAGAAACATGAATTTATAAGTTTGAATAGTTGAAAACAGCGTTTTATCGTGATTTCACAAAAATCCGCAGTTTCCAACAAAAGAAATTCATCAGTTTGATTAGCTGAAAACAGCGTTTTTTATGTTTTTACAAGTTTAAAACAGCAATTTGAATCTCATAATTCGCCGTTTCGTACGAAAGAAACATTTCACCCAATCCAAACACCACAAACACCAAACCTAAAACCCCGAACTCCAATCCCCAACTCAAACCTAAACCCTCAACCCCAAACCTCAAACCTCGAACCCCAAACCTCAAACTTCGAACCCCAAATCCCTAACCTCAAACCCCAAACTTCAACCCCAAACCTAAACCCCAAACCTCAACCCCAAACCCCAAAACTCGAACCCCCAACCCCAAACCTCAAACTTCGAACCCCAAATCCCTAACCTTAAACCCCAAACCTCAACCCTAAACCTCAACCCCAAACCTCAACCCCAAACCTCAACCCCAAACCCCAAAACTCGAACCCCCAACCCCAAACCTCAAACTTCGAACTCCAAATCCCTAACCTCAAACCCCAAACCTCAACCACAAACCTCAACCCCAAACCTCAAGCCCAAACCTCAACCCCAAACCTCAACCCCAAACCTCAACCCCAAACCTCAACCCCAAACCTCAACCCCAAACCTCAACCCCAAACCTCAACCCCAAACCCCAGAACTCGAACCCCCAACCCCAAACCTCAAACCCCAAACCTCAACCCCAAACCTCAAACCTCGAACCCCAAACCACAAACCTCGAACTTCAAACCCCAAACCTCAAACACCGAACCCCAACACCAAACCTCAAACCGCGAACCCTTAACCTCAAACCCCAAACCTCAACCCCAAACCTCAACCCCAAACCTCAACTCCAAACCTCAACCCCAAACCTCAACCCCAAACCTCAAACCTCGAACCCCAAACCAAAAAACTGAATTTGTCAGTTTGGATAGTTCAAAGCAGCGTTTTATATGTTTTTGCAAGTTTAAAACAGCATTTTAAATACGTCAGTTGAGATTGTTCACAAAAATCTACCGTTTCGAACTAAAGAAACATGAATTTATCAGTTTGAATAGTTGAAAACAGGTTTTTCTTGTTTTTGCAAGTTTAAAACAGCAATTTTATCGTCATTTCTCATAAATCGCCGTTTCGCACGAAAGAAACATGAATTTGTCAGTTTGAATAGTTCAAAACAGCGTTTTTCTATGTTTTTGCAAGTTTAAAACAGCAATTTTATCGTCATTTCTCATAAATCGCCGTTTCGCACGAAAGAAACATGAATTTGTCAGTTTGAATAGTTCAAAACAGCGTTTTTCTATGTTTTTGCAAGTTTAAAACAGCAATTTTATCGTCATTTCTCATAAATCGCCGTTTCGCACGAAAGAAACATGAATTTATCAGTTTGAATAGTTGAAAACAGCGTTTTTCTATGTTTTTGCAAGTTTAAAACAGAAATTTTATCGTCATTTCTCATAAATCGCCGTTTCGCACGAAAGAAATATGAATTTGTCAGTTTGAATAGTTCAAAACAGCGTTTTTCTATGTTTTTGCAAGTTTAAAACAGCACGTTTATCGTCATTTCTCATAAATCGCCGTTTCACACGAAAGAAACATGAATTTGTCTGTTTGAATAGTTCAAAACAGGGTTTTTCTATGTTTTTGCAAGTTTAAAACAGCAATTTTATCGTAATTTCTCATAAATCGCCGTTTCACACAAAAGAAACATGAATTTATCAGTTTGAATAGTTGAAAACAGCGTTTCTCTAGGTTTTTGCAAATTTAAAACAGCAATTTTATCGTCATTTCTCATAAATCGCCGTTTCGTACGGAAGAAACATGAATTTTTCAGTTTGAATAGTTGAAAACAGCGTTTCTCTAGGTTTTTGCAAGTTTAAAACTGCAATTTTATCGTCATTTCTCATAAATCGCCGTTTCACACGAAAGAAACATGAATTTATCAGTTTGAATAGTTGAAAACAGCGTTTTTCTATGTTTTTGCAAGTTTAAAACAGAAATTTTATCGTCATTTCTCATAAATCGCCGTTTCGCACGAAAGAAATATGAATTTGTCAGTTTGAATAGTTCAAAACAGCGTTTTTCTATGTTTTTGCAAGTTTTTAACAGCAATTTTATCGTCATTTCTCATAAATCGCCGTTTCGCACGAATGAAACATGAATTTGTCAGTTTGAATAGTTCAAAACAGCGTTTTTCTATGTTTTTGCAAGTTTAAAACAGCACGTTTATCGTCATTTCTCATAAATCGCCGTTTCACACGAAAGAAACATGAATTTGTCAGATTGAATAGTTCAAAACAGGGTTTTTCTATGTTTTTGCAAGTTTAAAACAGCAATTTTATCGTCATTTCTCATAAATCGCCGTTTCACACGAAAGAAACATAAATTTATCAGTTTGAATAGTTGAAAACAGCGTTTCTCTAGGTCTTTGCAAGTTTAAAACAGCAATTTTATCGTCATTTCTCATAAATCGCCGTTTCGTACGGAAGAAACATGAATTTTTCAGTTTGAATAGTTGAAAACAGCGTTATTCTATGTTTTTGCAAGTTTAAAACAGCAATTTTATTGTGATTTCACAAAAATCCACCGTTTCGAACGTAAAAAACATGAATTTATCAGTTTGAATAGTTCAAAACAGCGTTTTTCTATGTTTTGGCAAGTTTAAAACAGCAATTTTATCGTAATTTCTCATAAATCGCCGTTTCGCACGAAAGAAACGTGAATTTGTCAGTTTGAATAGTTCAAAACAGCGTTTTTCTATGTTTTTGCAAGTTTAAAACAGCAATTATATAGTCATTTCTCATAAATCGCCGTATCGCACGAAAGAAACATGAATTTGTCAGTTTAAATAGTTAAAAACAGCGTTTTTCTATATTTTTGCAAGTTTAAAACAGCAATTATATAGTCATTTCTCATAAATCGCCGTTTCGCACGAAAGAAACATGAATTTATCAGTTTGTATAGTTAAAAACAGCGTTTTTCTATGTTTTTGCAAGTTTAAACAGCAATTTTATCGTCATTTCTCATAAATCGCCGTTTCGCACGAAAGAAACATGAATTTGTCAGTTTGAATATTTCAAAACAGCGTTTTTCTATTTTTTTGTAAGTTTAAAACAGAAATTATATAGTCATTTCTCATAAATCGCCGTTTCGCACGAAAGAAACATGAATTTGTCAGTTTGAATAGTTCATAACAGCGTTTTTCTATGTTTTTGCAAGTTTAAAACAGCAATTATATAGTCATTTCTCATAAATCGCCGTTTCGCACGAAAGAAACATGAATTTATCAGTTTGAATAGTTGAAAACAGCGTTTTTCTAGGTTTTTGCAAGTTTAAAACAGCAATTTTATCGTCATTTCTCATAAATCGCCGTTTCGCACGAAAGAAACATGAATTTATCAGTTTGAATAGTTAAAAACAGCGTTTTTCTATGTTTTTGCAAGTTTAAACAGCAATTTTATCGTCATTTCTCATAAATCGCCGTTTCGCACGAAAGAAACATGAATTTATCTGTTTGAATAGTTGAAAACAGCGTTTTTCTATGTTTTTGCAAGTTTAAAACAGCAATTTTATCGTCATTTCTCTTACATCGCCGTTTCTCACGAAAGAAACATGAATTTACCAGTTTGAATAGTTGAAAACAGCGTTTTATCGTGATTTCACAAAAATCCGCAGTTTCCAACAAAAGAAATTCATCAGTTTGATTAGCTGAAAACAGCGTTTTTTATGTTTTTACAAGTTTAAAACAGCAATTTGAATCTCATAATTCGCCGTTTCGTACGAAAGAAACATTTCACCCAATCCAAACACCACAAACACCAACCTAAAACCCCGAACCCTAATCCCCAACTCAAACCCCAACCCTCAACCCCAACCCTCAAACATCGAACCCCAAACCTCAAACTTCGAACCCCAAATCCCTAACCTCAAACCCTAAACTTTAACCCCAAACCTCAACCCCAAACCTCAACCCCAAACCTCAACCCCAAACCTCAACCCCAAACCTCAACCCAAACCTCAACCCCAAACCTCAACCCCAAACCTCAACCCCAAACCCAAAACTCGAACCCCCAACTCCAAACCTCAAACTTCGAACCCCAAATCCCTAACCTCAAACCCCAAACCTCAACCCCAAACCTAAACCCCAAACCTCAACCACAAACCTCAAACACAAACCTCAACCCCAAACCTCAACCCCAAACCTCAACCTCAAACCCCAAAACTCAAACCCCCAACCCCAAACCTCAAACCCCAAACCTCAAACCTCGAACCCCAAACCTCAAACCTCGAACCCCAAACTCCAAACCTCAAACACCGAACCCCAACCCCAAACCTCAAACCGCGAACCCCAAACCTCAAACCCCAAACCTCAACCCCAAACCCCAAAACTCGAACCCCAAACCCCAAACCTCAAACCCCAAACCTCAACCCCAAAACCTCAAACCTCGAACCCCCATACCACAAAACTGAATTTGTCAGTTTGGATAGTTCAAAACAGCGTTTTCTATGTTTTTGCAAGTTTAAAACAGCATTTTAAATACGTCAGTTTAGATTGTTGAAAACAAGCGTTTTCTTGGTTTGCTAGTTTAAAACAGCAGTTTCATCGTGATTTCACAAAAATCCACCGTTTCGAACTAAAGAAACATGAATTTATCAGTTTGAATAGTTGAAAACAGGTTTTTCTTGTTTTTGCAAGTTTAAAACAGCAATTTTATCGTCATTTCTCATAAATCGCCGTTTCGCACGAAAGAAACATGAATTTGTCAGTTTGAATAGTTCAAAACAGCGATTTTCTATGTTTTTGCAAGTTTAAAATAGCAATTTTATCGTCAATTCTCATAATTCGCAGTTTCGCACGAAATAAACATGAATTTGTCAGTTTGAATAGTTCAAAACAGCGTTTTTCTATGTTTTTGCAAGTTTAAAACAGCAATTTTATCGTCATTTCTCATAAATCGCCGTTTCGCACGAAAGAAACATGAATTTATCAGTTTGAATAGTTGAAAACAGCGTTTTTCTATGTTTTTGCAAGTTTAAAAACAGCAATTTTATCGTCATTTCTCATAAATCGCCGTTTCGCACGAAAGAAATATGAATTTGTCAGTTTGAATAGTTCAAAGCAGCGTTTTTCTATGTTTTTGCAAGTTTTCAACAGCAATTTTATCGTCATTTCTCAAAATCGCCGTTTCGCACGAAAGAAACATGAATTTGTCAGTTTGAATAGTTCAAAACAGCGTTTTTCTATGTTTTTGCAAGTTTAAAACAGCAAATTTTATCGTCATTTCTCATAAATCGCCGTTTCACACGAAAGAAACATGAATTTGTCAGTTTGAATAGTTCAAAACAGGGTTTTTCTATGTTTTTGCAAGTTTAAAACAGCAATTTTATCGTCATTTCTCATAAATCGCCGTTTCACACGAAAGAAACATGAATTTATCAGTTTGAATAGTTGAAAACAGCGTTTCTCTAGGTTTTTGCAAGTTTAAAACAGCAATTTTATCGTCATTTCTCATAAATCGCCGTTTCGTACGGAAGAAACATGAATTTTTCAGTTTAAATAGTTGAAAACAGCGTTATTCTATGTTTTTGCAAGTTTAAACAGCAATTTTATCGTCATTTCTCATAAATCGCCGTTTCGCACGAAAGAAACATGAATTTATTAGTTTGAATAGTTGAAAACGGCGTTTTTCTGTTTTTGCAAGTTTAAAACAGCAATTTTATTGTGATTTCACAAAATCCACCGTTTTGAACGTAAAAAACATGAATTTATCAGTTTGAATAGTTCAAAACAGCGTTTTTCTATGTTTTTGCAAGTTTAAAACAGCAATTATATAGTCATTTCTCATAAATCGCCGTATCGCACGAAAGAAACATGAATTTGTCAGTTTGAATAGTTCAAAACAGCGTTTTTCTATGTTTTTGCAAGTGTAAAACAGCAATTATATAGTCATTTCTCATAAATCGCCGTATCGCACGAAAGAAACATGAATTTGTCAGTTTGAATAGTTCAAAACAGCGTTTTTCTATATTTTTGCAAGTTTAAAACAGCAATTATATAGTCATTTCTCATAAATCGCCGTTTCGCACAAAAGAAGCATGAATTTATCAGTTTGAATAGTTAAAAACAGCGTTTTTCTATGTTTTTGCAAGTTTAAACAGCAATTTTATCGTCATTTCTCATAAATCGCCGTTTCGCACGAAAGAAACATGAATTTATTAGTTTGAATAGTTGAAAACGGCGTTTTTCTATGTTTTTGCAAGTTTAAAACAGCAATTTTATTGTGATTTCACAAAATCCACCGTTTTGAACGTAAAAAACATGAATTTATCAGTTTGAATAGTTCAAAACAGCGTTTTTCTATGTTTTTGCAATTTTAAAACAGCAATTTTATCGTAATTTCTCATAAATCGCCGTTTCGCACGAAAGAAACATGAATTTATCAGTTTGAATAGTTGAAAACAGCGTTTTTCTAGGTTTTTGCAAGTTTAAAACAGCAATTTTATCGTCATTTCTCATAAATCGCCGTTTAGCACGAAAGAAACATGAATTTATCAGATTGAATAGTTGAAAACAGCGTTTTTCTATGTTTTTGCAAGTTTAAAACAGCAATTTTATCGTCATTTCTCTTAAATCGCTGTTTCTCACGAAAGAAACATGAATTTATCAGTTTGAATAGTTGAAAACAGCGTTTTATCGTGATTTCACAAAAATCCGCAGTTTCCAACAAAAGAAATTCATCAGTTTGATTAGCTGAAAACAGCGTTTTTTATGTTTTTACAAGTTTAAAACAGCAATTTGAATCTCATAATTCGCCGTTTCGTACGAAAGAAACATTTCATCCAATCCAAACACCACAAACACCAAACCTAAAACCCCGAACCCCAATCCCCAACTCAAACCCCAACCCTCAACCCCAAACTTCAAACCTCGAACTTCAAACCCCAAACCTCAAACACCGAACCCCAACCCCAAACCTCAAACCGCGAACCCCAAACCTCAAACCCCAAATCTTAACCCCAAACCCCAAAACTCGAAACCCAAACCCCAAACCTCAAACCCCAAACCTCAACCCCAAACCTCAAACCTCGAACCCCATACCACAAAACTGAATTTGTCAGTTTGTATAGTTCAAAACAGCGTTTTCTATGTTTTTGCAAGTTTAAAACAGCATTTTAAATACGTCAGTTTAGATTGTTGAAAACAGCGTTTTCTTGGTTTTGCTAGTTTAAAACAGCAGTTTCATCGTGATTTCACAAAAATCCACCGTCTCGAACTAAAGAAACATGAATTTATCAGTTTGAATAGTTGAAAACAGGTTTTTCTTGTTTTTGCAAGTTTAAAACAGCAATTTTATCGTCATTTCTCATAAATCGCCGTTTCGCACGAAAGAAACATGAATTTATCAGTTTGAATAGTTGAAAACAGCGTTTCTCTAGGTTTTTGCAAGTTTAAAACAGCAATTTTATCGTCATTTCTCATAAATCGCCGTTTCGTACGAAAGAAACATGAATTTTTCAGTCTGAATAGTTGAAAACAGCGTTTCTCTAGGTTTTTGCAAGTTTAAAACTGCAATTTTATCGTCATTTCTCATAAATCGCCGTTTCGCACGAAAGAAACATGAATTTGTCAGTTTGAATAGTTCAAAACAGCCTTTTTTTATGTTTTTGCAAGTTTAAAACAGAATTTTATCGTCATTTCTCATAAATCGCCGTTTCGCACGAATGAAACATGAATTTGTCAGTTTGAATAGTTCAAAACAGCGTTTTTCTATGTTTTTGCAAGTTTAAAACAGCAATTTTATCGTCATTTCTCATAAATCGCCGTTTCGCACGAAAGAAACATGAATTTTTCAGTTTGAATAGTTGAAAATAGCGTTTTTCTATGTTTTTGCAAGTTTAAAACAGCAATTTTATCGTCATTTCTCATAAATCGCCGTTTCGCACGAAAGAAATATGAATTTGTCAGTTTGAATAGTTCAAAACAGAGTTTTTCTATGTTTTTGCAAGTTTAAAACAGCACGTTTATCGTCATTTCTCATAAATCGCCGTTTCACACGAAAGAAACATGAATTTGTCAGTTTGAATAGTTCAAAACAGGGTTTTTCTATGTTTTTGCAAGTTTAAAACAGCAATTTTATCGTCATTTCTCATAAATCGCTGTTTCACACGAAAGAAACATGAATTTATCAGTATGAATAGTTGAAAACAGCGTTTCTCTAGGTTTTTGCAAGTTTAAAACAGCAATTTTATCGTCATTTCTCATAAATCGCCGTTTCGTACGGAAGAAACATGAATTTTTCAGTTTGAATAGTTGAAAACAGCGTTATTCTATGTTTTTGCAAGTTTAAAACAGCAATTTTATTGTGATTTCACAAAAATCCACCGTTTCGAACGTAAAAAACATGAATTTATCAGTTTGAATAGTTCAAACAGCGTTTTTCTATGTTTTTGCAAGTTTAAAACAGCAATTTTATCGTAATTTCTCATAAATAGCCGTTTCGCACGAAAGAAACATGAATTTGTCAGTTTGAATAGTTCAAAACAGGGTTTTTCTATGTTTTTGCAAGTTTAAAACAGCAATTATATAGTCATTTCTCATAAATCGCCGTATCGCACGAAAGAAACATGAATTTGTCAGTTTGAATAGTTCAAAACAGCGTTTTTCTATATTTTTGCAAGTTTAAAACAGCAATTATATAGTCATTTCTCATAAATCGCCGTTTCGCACGAAAGAAACATGAATTTATCAGATTGAATAGTTAAAAACAGCGTTTTTCTATGTTTTTGCAAGTTTAAACAGCAATTTTATCGTCATTTCTCATAAATCGCCGTTTCGCACGTAAGAAACATGAATTTATCAGTTTGAATAGTTCAAAACAGCGTTTTTCTATGTTTTTGCAAGTTTAAAACAGCAATTTTATCGTAATTTCTCATAAATCGCCGTTTCGCACGAAAGAAACATTAATTTGTCAGTTTGAATATTTCAAAACAGCGTTTTTCTATGTTTTTGCAAGTTTAAAACAGCAATTATATAGTCATTTCTCATAAATCGCCGTTTCGCACGAAAGAAACATGAATTTGTCAGTTTGAATAGTTCAAAACAGCGTTTTTCTATGTTTTTGCAAGTTTAAAACAGCAATTTTATCGTCATTTCTCATAAATCGCCGTTTCGCACGAAAGAAACATGAATTTATCAGTTTGAATAGTTGAAAACAGCGTTTTTCTATGTTTTTGCAAGTTTAAAACAGCAATTTTATCGTCATTTCTCATAAATCGCCGTTTCGCACGAAAGAAAAATGAATTTGTCAGTTTGAATAGTTCAAAACAGCGTTTTTCTATGTTTTTGCAAGTTTAAAACAGCACGTTTATCGTCATTTCTCATAAATCGCCGTTTCACACGAAAGAAACATGAATTTGTCAGTTTAAAAAGTTCAAAACAGAGTTTTTCTATGTTTTTGCAAGTTTAAAACAGCAATTTTATCGTCATTTCTCATAAATCGCCGTTTCACACGAAAGAAACATGAATTTATCAGTTTGAATAGTTGAATACAGCGTTTCTCTAGGTTTTGCAAGTTTAAAACAGCAATTTTATCGTTATTTCTCATAAATCGCCGTTTCGTACGGAAGAAACATGAATTTTTCAGTTTGAATAGTTGAAAACAGCGTTTCTCTAGGTTTTTGCAAGTTTAAAACAGCAATTTTATCGTCATTTCTCATAAATCGCCGTTTCGCACGAAAGAAATATGAATTTGTCAGTTTGAATAGTTCAAAACAGCGTTTTTCTATGTTTTTGCAAGTTTAAAACAGCACGTTTATCGTCATTTCTCATAAATCGCCGTTTCACACGAAAGAAACATGAATTTGTCAGTTTGAGTAGTTCAAAACAGGGTTTTTCTATGTTTTTGCAAGTTTAAAACAGCAATTTTATCGTCATTTCTCATAAATCGCCGTTTCACACGAAAGAAACATGAATTTATCAGTTTGAATAGTTGAAAGCAGCGTTTTTTTAGGTTTTTGCAAGTTTAAAACAGCAATTTTATCGTCATTTCTCATAAATCGCCGTTTCGTACGAAAGAAACATGAATTTTTCAGTTTGAATAGTTGAAAACAGCGTTTCTCTAGGTTTTTGCAAGTTTAAAACAGCAATTTTATCGTCATTTCTCATAAATCGCCGTTTCACACGAAAGATACATGAATTTATCAGTTTGAATAGTTGAAAACAGCGTTTTTCTATGTTTTTGCAAGTTTAAAACAGAAATTTTATTGTCATTTCTCATAAATCGCCGTTTCGCACGAAAGAAATATGAATTTGTCAGTTTGAATAGTTCAAAACAGCGTTTTTCTATGTTTTTGCAAGTTTTCAACAGCAATTTTATCGTCATTTCTCATAAATCGCCGTTTCGCACGAATGAAACATGAATTTGTCAGTTTGAATAGTTCAAAACAGCGTTTTTCTATGTTTTTGCAAGTTTAAAACAGCAATTATATAGTCATTTCTCATAAATCGCCGTATCGCACGAAAGAAACATGAATTTGTCAGTTTGAATAGTTCAAAACAGCGTTTTTCTATATTTTTGCAAGTTTAAAACAGCAATTATATAGTCATTTCTCATAAATCGCCGTTTCGCACGAAAGAAACATGAATTTATCAGATTGAATAGTTAAAAACAGCGTTTTTCTATGTTTTTGCAAGTTTAAACAGCAATTTTATCGTCATTTCACATAAATCGCCGTTTCGCACGTAAGAAACATGAATTTATCAGTTTGAATAGTTCAAAACAGCGTTTTTCTATGTTTTTGCAAGTTTAAAACAGCAATTTTATCGTAATTTCTCATAAATCGCCGTTTCGCACGAAAGAAACATTAATTTGTCAGTTTGAATATTTCAAAACAGCGTTTTTCTATGTTTTTGCAAGTTTAAAACAGCAATTATATAGTCATTTCTCATAAATCGCCGTTTCGCACGAAAGAAACATGAATTTGTCAGTTTGAATAGTTCAAAACAGCGTTTTTCTATGTTTTTGCAAGTTTAAAACAGCAATTTTATCGTCATTTCTCATAAATCGCCGTTTCGCACGAAAGAAACATGAATTTATCAGTTTGAATAGTTGAAAACAGCGTTTTTCTATGTTTTTGCAAGTTTAAAACAGCAATTTTATCGTCATTTCTCATAAATCGCCGTTTCGCACGAAAGAAAAATGAATTTGTCAGTTTGAATAGTTCAAAACAGCGTTTTTCTATGTTTTTGCAAGTTTAAAACAGCACGTTTATCGTCATTTCTCATAAATCGCCGTTTCACACGAAAGAAACATGAATTTGTCAGTTTAAAAAGTTCAAAACAGAGTTTTTCTATGTTTTTGCAAGTTTAAAACAGCAATTTTATCGTCATTTCTCATAAATCGCCGTTTCACACGAAAGAAACATGAATTTATCAGTTTGAATAGTTGAATACAGCGTTTCTCTAGGTTTTGCAAGTTTAAAACAGCAATTTTATCGTTATTTCTCATAAATCGCCGTTTCGTACGGAAGAAACATGAATTTTTCAGTTTGAATAGTTGAAAACAGCGTTTCTCTAGGTTTTTGCAAGTTTAAAACAGCAATTTTATCGTCATTTCTCATAAATCGCCGTTTCGCACGAAAGAAATATGAATTTGTCAGTTTGAATAGTTCAAAACAGCGTTTTTCTATGTTTTTGCAAGTTTAAAACAGCACGTTTATCGTCATTTCTCATAAATCGCCGTTTCACACGAAAGAAACATGAATTTGTCAGTTTGAGTAGTTCAAAACAGGGTTTTTCTATGTTTTTGCAAGTTTAAAACAGCAATTTTATCGTCATTTCTCATAAATCGCCGTTTCACACGAAAGAAACATGAATTTATCAGTTTGAATAGTTGAAAGCAGCGTTTTTTTAGGTTTTTGCAAGTTTAAAACAGCAATTTTATCGTCATTTCTCATAAATCGCCGTTTCGTACGAAAGAAACATGAATTTTTCAGTTTGAATAGTTGAAAACAGCGTTTCTCTAGGTTTTTGCAAGTTTAAAACAGCAATTTTATCGTCATTTCTCATAAATCGCCGTTTCACACGAAAGATACATGAATTTATCAGTTTGAATAGTTGAAAACAGCGTTTTTCTATGTTTTTGCAAGTTTAAAACAGAAATTTTATTGTCATTTCTCATAAATCGCCGTTTCGCACGAAAGAAATATGAATTTGTCAGTTTGAATAGTTCAAAACAGCGTTTTTCTATGTTTTTGCAAGTTTTCAACAGCAATTTTATCGTCATTTCTCATAAATCGCCGTTTCGCACGAATGAAACATGAATTTGTCAGTTTGAATAGTTCAAAACAGCGTTTTTCTATGTTTTTGCAAGTTTAAAACAGCAATTATATAGTCATTTCTCATAAATCGCCGTTTCGCACGAAAGAAACATGAATTTATCAGTTTGAATAGTTGAAAACAGCGTTTTTCTAGGTTTTTGCAAGTTTAAAACAGCAATTTTATCGTCATTTCTCATAAATCGCCGTTTCGCACGAAAGAAACATGAATTTATCAGTTTGAATAGTTAAAAACAGCGTTTTATCGTGATTTCACAAAAATCCGCAGTTTCCAACAAAAGAAATTCATCAGTTTGATTAGCTGAAAACAGCGTTTTTTATGTTTTAACAAGTTTAAAACAGCAATTTGAATCTCATAATTCGCCGTTTCGTACGTAAGAAACATTTCACCCAATCCAAACACCACAAACACCAAACCTAAAACCCCGAACCCCAATCCCCAACTCAAACCCCAACCCTCAACCCCAAACCTCAAACCTCGAACCCCAAACCTCAAACTTCGAACCCCAAATCCCTAACCTCAAACCCCAAAACTTTAACCCCAAACCTCAACCCCAAACCTCAACCCCAAACCCCAACCCCAAACCTCAAACTTTGAACCCCAAATCCCTAACCTCAAACCCCAAACCTCAACCCCAAATCTCAACCCCAAACCTCAATTCCAAACATCAACCCCAAACCTTAAAACTCGAACCCCCAACCCCAAACCTCAAACCCCAAACCTCAACCCCAAACCTCAACCCCAAACCTCAACCCCAAACCTAAAAACTCGAACCCCAACCCCAAACCTCAAACCTAAACCTCAACCCCAAACCTCAAACCTCGAACCCCAAACCTCAAACCTCGAACCCCAAACCCCAAACCTCAAACACCGAACCCCAACCCCAAACCTCAAACCGCGAACCCCAAACCTCAAACCCCAAACCTCAAACCCCAAACCTCAAACCCCAAACCTCAACCCCAAACCCCAAAACTCGAACCCCAAACCCCAAACCTCAAACCCCAAACCTCAACTCCAAACCTCAAACCTCGAACCCCATACCACAAAACTAAATTTGTCAGTTTGGATAGTTCAAAACAGCGTTTTCTATGTTTTTGCAAGTTTAAAACAGCATTTTAAATACGTCAGTTTAGATTGTTGAAAACAGCGTTTTCTTGGTTTTGCTAGTTTAAAACAGGAGTTTCATCGTGATTTCACAAAAATCTACCGTTTCGAACTAAAGAAACATGAATTTATCAGTTTGAATAGTTGAAAACAGGTTTTTCTTGTTTTTGCAAGTTTAAAACAGCAATTTTATCGTCATTTCTCATAAATCGCCGTTTCGCACGAATGAAACATGAATTTGTCAGTTTGAATAGTTCAAAACAGCGTTTTTCTATGTTTTTGCAAGTTTAAAACAGCACGTTTATCGTCATTTCTCATGAATCGCCGTTTCACACGAAAGAAACATGAATTTGTCAGTTTGAATAGTTCAAAACAGGGTTTTTCTATGTTTTTGCAAGTTTAAAACAGCAATTTTATCGTCATTTCTCATAAATCGCCGTTTCACACGAAAGAAACATGAATTTATCAGTTTGAATAGTTGAAAACAGCGTTTCTCTAGGTTTTTGCAAGTTTAAAACAGCAATTTTATCGTCATTTCTCATAAATAGCCGTTTCGTACGGAAGAAACATGAATTTTTCAGTTTGAATAGTTGAAAACAGCGTTATTCTATGTTTTTGTAAGTTTAAAACAGCAATTTTATTGTGATTTCACAAAAATCCACCGTTTCGAACGTAAAAAACATGAATTTATCAGTTTGAATAGTTCAAAACAGCGTTTTTCTATGTTTTTGCAAGTTTAAAACAGCAATTTTATCGTCATTTCTCATAAATCGCCGTTTCGCACGAAAGAAACATGAATTTTTCAGTTTGAATAGTTGAAAATAGCGTTTTTCTATGTTTTTGCAAGTTTAAAACAGCAATTTTATCGTCATTTCTCATAAATCGCCGTTTCGCACGAAAGAAATATGAATTTGTCAGTTTGAATAGTTCAAAACAGAGTTTTTCTATGTTTTTGCAAGTTTAAAACAGCACGTTTATCGTCATTTCTCATAAATCGCCGTTTCACACGAAAGAAACATGAATTTGTCAGTTTGAATAGTTCAAAACAGGGTTTTTCTATGTTTTTGCAAGTTTAAAACAGCAATTTTATCGTCATTTCTCATAAATCGCTGTTTCACACGAAAGAAACATGAATTTATCAGTTTGAATAGTTGAAAACAGCGTTTCTCTAGGTTTTTGCAAGTTTAAAACAGCAATTTTATCGTCATTTCTCATAAATCGCCGTTTCGTACGGAAGAAACATGAATTTTTCAGTTTGAATAGTTGAAAACAGCGTTATTCTATGTTTTTGCAAGTTTAAAACAGCAATTTTATTGTGATTTCACAAAAATCCACCGTTTCGAACGTAAAAAACATGAATTTATCAGTTTGAATAGTTCAAACAGCGTTTTTCTATGTTTTTGCAAGTTTAAAACAGCAATTTTATCGTAATTTCTCATAAATAGCCGTTTCGCACGAAAGAAACATGAATTTGTCAGTTTGAATAGTTCAAAACAGGGTTTTTCTATGTTTTTGCAAGTTTAAAACAGCAATTATATAGTCATTTCTCATAAATCGCCGTATCTCACGAAAGAAACATGAATTTGTCAGTTTGAATAGTTCAAAACAGCGTTTTTCTATATTTTTGCAAGTTTAAAACAGCAATTATATAGTCATTTCTCATAAATCGCCGTTTCGCACGAAAGAAACATGAATTTATCAGATTGAATAGTTAAAAACAGCGTTTTTCTATGTTTTTGCAAGTTTAAACAGCAATTTTATCGTCATTTCTCATAAATCGCCGTTTCGCACGTAAGAAACATGAATTTATCAGTTTGAATAGTTCAAAACAGCGTTTTTCTATGTTTTTGCAAGTTTAAAACAGCAATTTTATCGTAATTTCTCATAAATCGCCGTTTCGCACGAAAGAAACATTAATTTGTCAGTTTGAATATTTCAAAACAGCGTTTTTCTATGTTTTTGCAAGTTTAAAACAGCAATTATATAGTCATTTCTCATAAATCGCCGTTTCGCACGAAAGAAACATGAATTTGTCAGTTTGAATAGTTCAAAACAGCGTTTTTTCTATGTTTTTGCAAGTTTAAAACAGCAATTTTATCGTCATTTCTCATAAATCGCCGTTTCGCACGAAAGAAACATGAATTTATCAGTTTGAATAGTTGAAAACAGCGTTTTTCTATGTTTTTGCAAGTTTAAAACAGCAATTTTATCGTCATTTCTCATAAATCGCCGTTTCGCACGAAAGAAAAATGAATTTGTCAGTTTGAATAGTTCAAAACAGCGTTTTTCTATGTTTTTGCAAGTTTAAAACAGCACGTTTATCGTCATTTCTCATAAATCGCCGTTTCACACGAAAGAAACATGAATTTATCAGTTTGAATAGTTGAATACAGCGTTTCTCTAGGTTTTGCAAGTTTAAAACAGCAATTTTATCGTCATTTCTCATAAATCGCCGTTTCGTACGGAAGAAACATGAATTTTTCAGTTTGAATAGTTGAAAACAGCGTTTCTCTAGGTTTTTGCAAGTTTAAAACAGCAATTTTATCGTCATTTCTCATAAATCGCCGTTTCGCACGAAAGAAATATGAATTTGTCAGTTTGAATAGTTCAAAACAGCGTTTTTCTATGTTTTTGCAAGTTTAAAACAGCACGTTTATCGTCATTTCTCATAAATCGCCGTTTCACACGAAAGAAACATGAATTTGTCAGTTTGAGTAGTTCAAAACAGGGTTTTTCTATGTTTTTGCAAGTTTAAAACAGCAATTTTATCGTCATTTCTCATAAATCGCCGTTTCACACGAAAGAAACATGAATTTATCAGTTTGAATAGTTGAAAACAGCGTTTTTTTTAGGTTTTTGCAAGTTTAAAACAGCAATTTTATCGTCATTTCTCATAAATCGCCGTTTCGTACGAAAGAAACATGAATTTTTCAGTTTGAATAGTTGAAAACAGCGTTTCTCTAGGTTTTTGCAAGTTTAAAACAGCAATTTTATCGTCATTTCTCATAAATCGCCGTTTCACACGAAAGATACATGAATTTATCAGTTTGAATAGTTGAAAACAGCGTTTTTCTATGTTTTTGCAAGTTTAAAACAGAAATTTTATTGTCATTTCTCATAAATCGCCGTTTCGCACGAAAGAAATATGAATTTGTCAGTTTGAATAGTTCAAAACAGCGTTTTTCTATGTTTTTGCAAGTTTTCAACAGCAATTTTATCGTCATTTCTCATAAATCGCCGTTTCGCACGAATGAAACATGAATTTGTCAGTTTGAATAGTTCAAAACAGCGTTTTTCTATGTTTTTGCAAGTTTAAAACAGCAATTATATAGTCATTTCTCATAAATCGCCGTTTCGCACGAAAGAAACATGAATTTATCAGTTTGAATAGTTGAAAACAGCGTTTTTCTAGGTTTTTGCAAGTTTAAAACAGCAATTTTATCGTCATTTCTCATAAATCGCCGTTTCGCACGAAAGAAACATGAATTTATCAGTTTGAATAGTTAAAAACAGCGTTTTATCGTGATTTCACAAAAATCCGCAGTTTCCAACAAAAGAAATTCATCAGTTTGATTAGCTGAAAACAGCGTTTTTTATGTTTTAACAAGTTTAAAATAGCAATTTGAATCTCATAATTCGCCGTTTCGTACGTAAGAAACATTTCACCCAATCCAAACACCACAAACACCAAACCTAAAACCCCGAACCCCAATCCCCAACTCAAACCCCAACCCTCAACCCCAAACCTCAAACCTCGAACCCCAAACCTCAAACTTCGAACCCCAAATCCCTAACCTCAAACCCCAAAACTTTAACCCCAAACCTCAACCCCAAACCTCAACCCCAAACCCCAACCCCAAACCTCAAACTTTGAACCCCAAATCCCTAACCTCAAACCCTAAACCTCAACCCCAAATCTCAACCCCAAACCTCAATTCCAAACATCAACCCCAAACCTTAAAACTCGAACCCCCAACCCCAAACCTCAAACCCCAAACCTCAACCCCAAACCTCAACCCCAAACCTCAACCCCAAACCTAAAAACTCGAACCCCAACCCCAAACCTCAAACCTCGAACCCCAAACCTCAAACCTCGAACCCCAAACCCCAAACCTCAAACACCGAACCCCAACCCCAAACCTCAAACCGCGAACCCCAAACCTCAAACCCCAAACCTCAAACCCCAAACCTCAAACCCCAAACCTCAACCCCAAACCCCAAAACTCGAACCCCAAACCCCAAACCTCAAACCCCAAACCTCAACTCCAAACCTCAAACCTCGAACCCCATACCACAAAACTGAATTTGTCAGTTTGGATAGTTCAAAACAGCGTTTTCTATGTTTTTGAAGTTTAAAACAGCATTTTAAATACGTCAGTTTAGATTGTTGAAAACAGCGTTTTCTTGGTTTTGCTAGTTTAAAACAGGAGTTTCATCGTGATTTCACAAAAATCTACCGTTTCGAACTAAAGAAACATGAATTTATCAGTTTGAATAGTTGAAAACAGGTTTTTCTTGTTTTTGCAAGTTTAAAACAGCAATTTTATCGTCATTTCTCATAAATCGCCGTTTCGCACGAATGAAACATGAATTTGTCAGTTTGAATAGTTCAAAACAGCGTTTTTCTATGTTTTTGCAAGTTTAAAACAGCACGTTTATCGTCATTTCTCATAAATCGCCGTTTCACACGAAAGAAACATGAATTTGTCAGTTTGAATAGTTCAAAACAGGGTTTTTCTATGTTTTTGCAAGTTTAAAACAGCAATTTTATCGTCATTTCTCATAAATCGCCGTTTCACACGAAAGAAACATGAATTTATCAGTTTGAATAGTTGAAAACAGCGTTTCTCTAGGTTTTTGCAAGTTTAAAACAGCAATTTTATCGTCATTTCTCATAAATAGCCGTTTCGTACGGAAGAAACATGAATTTTTCAGTTTGAATAGTTGAAAACAGCGTTATTCTATGTTTTTGTAAGTTTAAAACAGCAATTTTATTGTGATTTCACAAAAATCCACCGTTTCGAACGTAAAAAACATGAATTTATCAGTTTGAATAGTTCAAAACAGCGTTTTTCTATGTTTTTGCAAGTTTAAAACAGCAATTTTATCGTAATTTCTCATAAATCGCCGTTTCGCACGAAAGAAACATGAATTTGTCAGTTTGAATAGTTAAAAACAGCGTTTTTCAATGTTTTTGCAAGTTTAAAACAGCAATTATATAGTCATTTCTCATAAATCGCCGTTTCGCACGAAAGAAACATGAATTTGTCAGTTTGAATAGTTCAAAACAGCGTTTTTCTATGTTTTTGCAAGTTTAAAACAGCAATTATATAGTCATTTCTCATAAATCGCAGTTTCGCACGAAAGAAACATGAATTTATCAGTTTGAATAGTTGAAAACAGCGTTTTATCGTGATTTCACAAAAATCCACAGTTTCCAACAAAAGAAATTCATCAGTTTGATTACCTGAAAACAGCGTTTTTTATGTTTTTACAAGTTTAAAACAGCAATTTGAATCTCATAATTCGCCGTTTCGTACGAAAGAAACATTTCACCCAATCCAAACACCACAAACATCAAACCTAAAACCCCGAACCCCAATCCCCAACTCAAACCCCAACCCTCAACCCCAAACCTCAAACCTCGAACCCCAAACCTCAAACTTCGAACCCCAAATCCCTACCTCAAACCCCAAACCTCAACCCCAAACCTCAACCCCAAACCTTAACCCCAAACACCAACACTCGAACCCCCAACACCAAACCTCAAACTTCGAACCCCAAATCCCTTACCTCAAACCCCAAACCTTAACCCCAAACCTCAACCCCAAACCTCAACCAAAAACCTCAACCCCAAACCCCAAAACTCGAACCCCCAACCCCAAACCTCAAATTTCGAACCCCAAATCCCTAACCTCAAACCCCAAACCTCAACCCCAAACCTCAACCCCAAACCTCAAGCCCAAACCTCAACCCCAAACCTCAACCCCAAACCTCAACCCCAAACCTCAACCCCAAACCCCAAAACTCGAACCACCAACCCCAAACCTCAAACCCCAAACCTCAACCCCAAACCTCAAACCTCGAACCCCAAACTTCAAACCTCGAACTTCAAACCCCAAACCTCAAACACCGAACCCCAACCCCAAACCTCAAACCGCGAACCCCAAACCTCAAACCCCAAACCTTAACCCCAAACCCCAAACCTCGAACCCCAAACCCCAAACCTCAAACCCTAAACTTCAACCCCAAACCTCAAACCTCGAACCCCAAACCAAAAAACTGAATTTGTCAGTTTGGATAGTTCAAAATAGCGTTTTCTATGTTTTTGCAAGTTTAAAACAGCAATTTTATCGTCATTTCTCATAAATCGCCGTTTCGTACGGAAGAAACATGAATTTTTCAGTTTGAATAGTTGAAAACAGCGTTTCTCTAGGTTTTTGCAAGTTTAAAACAGCAATTTTATCGTCATTTCTCATAAATCGCCGTTTCGCACGAAAGAAACATGAATTTGTCAGTTTGAATAGTTCAAAACAGCGTTTTTCTATGTTTTTGCAAGTTTAAAACAGAATTTTATCGTCATTTCTCATAAATCGCCGTTTCGCACGAAAGAAACATGAATTTGTCAGTTTGAATAGTTCAAAACAGCGTTTTTCTATGTTTTTGCAAGTTTTCAACAGCAATTTTATCGTCATTTCTCATAAATCGCCGTTTCGCACGAATGAAACATGAATTTGTCAGTTTGAATAGTTCAAAACAGCGTTTTTCTATGTTTTTGCAAGTTTAAAACAGCAATTTTATCGTCATTTCTCATAAATCGCCGTTTCGCACGAAAGAAACATAAATTTGTCAGTTTGAATAGTTCAAAACAGGGTTTTTCTATGTTTTTGCAAGTTTAAAACAGCAATTTTATTGTCATTTCTCATAAATCGCCGTTTCACACGAAAGAAACATGAATTTATCAGTTTGAATAGTTGAAAACAGCGTTTCTCTAGGTTTTTGCAAGTTTAAAACAGCAATTTTATCGTCATTTCTCATAAATCGCCGTTTCGTACGGAAGAAACATGAATTTTTCAGTTTGAATAGTTGAAAACAGTGTTATTCTATGTTTTTGCAAGTTTAAAACAGCAATTTTATTGTGATTTCACAAAAATCCACCGTTTCGAACGTAAAAAACATGAATTTATCAGTTTGAATAGTTCAAAACAGCGTTTTTCTATGTTTTTGCAAGTTTAAACAGCAATTTTATCGTAATTTCTCATAAATCGCCGTTTCGCACGAAAGAAACATGAATTTGTCAGTTTGAATAGTTCAAAACAGCGTTTTTCTATGTTTTTGCAAGTTTAAAACAGCAATTATATAGTCATTTCTCATAAATCGCCGTATCGCACGAAAGAAACATAAATTTGTCAGTTTGAATAGTTCAAAACAGCGTTTTTCTATATTTTTGCAAGTTTAAAACAGCAATTATATAGTCATTTCTCATAAATCGCCGTTTCGCACGAAAGAAACATGAATTTATCAGTTTGAATAGTTAAAAACAGCGTTTTTCTATGTTTTTGCAAGTTTAAACAGCAATTTTATCGTCATTTCTCATAAATCGCCGTTTCGCACGAAAGAAACATGAATTTATCAGTTTGAATAGTTCAAAACAGCGTTTTTCTATGTTTTTGCAAGTTTAAATTAGCAATTTTATCGTAATTTCTCATAAATCGCCGTTTCGCACGAAAGAAACATTAATTTGTCAGTTTGAATATTTCAAAACAGCGTTTTTCTATGTTTTTGCAAGTTTAAAACAGCAATTATATAGTCATTTCTCATAAATCGCCGTTTCGCACGAAAGAAACATGAATTTGTCAGTTTGAATAGTTCAAAACAGCGTTTTTCTATGTTTTTGCAAGTTTAAAACAGCAACTATATAGTCATTTCTCATAAATCGCCGTTTCGCACGAAAGAAACATGAATTTATCAGTTTGAATAGTTGAAAACAGCGTTTTTCTAGGTTTTTGCAAGTTTAAAACAGCAATTTTATCGTCATTTCTCATAAATCGCCGTTTCGCACGAAAGAAACATGAATTTATCAGTTTGAATAGTTAAAAACAGCGTTTTATCGTGATTTCACAAAAATCCGCAGTTTCCAACAAAAGAAATTCATCAATTTGATTAGCTGAAAACAGCGTTTTTTTATGTTTTTACAAGTTTAAAACAGCAATTTGAATCTCATAATTCGCCGTTTCGTACGTAAGAAATATTTCACCCAATCCAAACACCACAAACACCAAACCTAAAACCCCGAACCCCAATCCCCAACTCAAACCCCAACCCCAACCCCAAACCTCAAACCCCAAACCTCAACCCCAAACCTCAACCCCAAACCTCAACCCCAAACCTAAAAACTCGAACCCCAACCCCAAACCTCAAACCCCAAACCTCAACCCCAAATCTCAACCCCAAACCTCAACCCCAAACCTAAAAACTCGAACCCCAACCCCAAACCTCAACCCCAAACCTCAACCCCAAACCTAAAAACTCGAACCCCAACCCCAAACCTCAAACCCCAAACCTCAACCCCAAACCCCAAAACTCGAACCCCAAACCCCAAACCTCAAACCCCAAACCTCAACTCCAAACCTCAAACCTTAAACCCCATACCACAAAACTGAATTTGTCAGTTTGGATAGTTCAAAACAGCGTTTTCTATGTTTTTGCATGTTTAAAACAGCATTTTAAATACGTCAGTTTAGATTGTTGAAAACAGCGTTTTCTTGGTTTTGCTAGTTTAAAACAGCAGTTTCATCGTGATTTCACAAAAATCTACCGTTTCGAACTAAAGAAACATGAATTTATCAGTTTGAATACTTGAAAACAGGTTTTTCTTGTTTTTGCAAGTTTAAAACAGCAATTTTATCGTCATTTCTCATAAATCGCCGTTTCGCACGAAAGAAACATGAATTTGTCAGTTTGAATAGTTCAAAACAGCGTTTTTTCTATGTTTTTGCAAGTTTAAAACAGCAATTATATAGTCATTTCTCATAAATCGCCGTATCGCACGAAAGAAACATGAATTTGTCAGTTTGAATAGTTCAAAACAGCGTTTTTCTATATTTTTGTAAGTTTAAAACAGCAATTATATAGTCATTTCTCATAAATCGCCGTTTCGCACGAAAGAAACATGATTTTATCAGTTTGAATAGTTAAAAACAGCGTTTTTCTATGTTTTTGCAAGTTTAAACAGCAATTTTATCGTCATTTCTCATAAATCGCCGTTTCGCACAAAAGAAATATGAATTTATTAGTTTGAATAGTTGAAAACGGCGTTTTTTCTATGTTTTTGCAAGTTTAAAACAGCAATTTTATTGTGATTTCACAAAGTCCACCGTTTTGAACGTAAAAATCATGAATTTATCAGTTTGAATAGTTCAAAACAGCGTTTTTCTATGTTTTTGCAAGTTTAAAACAGCAATTTTATCGTAATTTCTCATAAATCGCCGTTTCGCACGAAAGAAACATGAATTTATCAGTTTGAATAGTTGAAAACAGCGTTTTTCTAGGTTTTTGCAAGTTTAAAACAGCAATTTTATCGTCATTTCTCATAAATCGCCGTTTTCGCACGAAAAAAAACATGAATTTATCAGATTGAATAGTTAAAAACAGCGTTTTTTCTATGTTTTTGCAAGTTTAAACAGCAATTTTATCGTCATTTCTCATAAATCGCCGTTTCGCACGAAAGAAACATGAATTTATCAGTTTGAATAGTTGAAAACGGCGTTTTTCTATGTTTTTGCAAGTTTAAAACAGCAATTTTATTGTGATTTCACAAAGTCCACCGTTTTGAACGTAAAAATCATGAATTTATCAGTTTGAATAGTTCAAAACAGCGTTTTTCTATGTTTTTGCAAGTTTAAAACAGCAATTTTATCGTCATTTCTCATAAATCGCCGTTTCGCACGAAAGAAAAATGAATTTATCTGTTTGAATAGTTGAAAACAGCGTTTTTCTATGTTTTTGCAAGTTTAAAACAGCAATTTTATCGTCATTTCTCTTAAATCGCCGTTTCTCACGAAAGAAACATGAATTTATCAGTTTGAATAGTTGAAAACAGCGTTTTATCGTGATTTCGCAAAAATCCGCAGTTTCCAACAAAAGAAATTCATCAGTTTGATTAGCTGAAAACAGCGTTTTTTATGTTTTTACAAGTTTAAAACAGCAATTTGAATCTCATAATTCGCCGTTTTCACCCAATCCAAACACCACAAACACCAAACCTAAAACCCCGAACCCCAATCCCCAACTCAAACCCCAACCCCCAACCCCAAACCTCAAACCCCAAACCTCAACCCCAAACCTCAACCCCAAACCTAAAAACTCGAACCCCAACCCCAAACCTCAAACCCCAAACCTCAACCCCAAACCTCAAACCTCGAACCCCAAACCTCAAACCTCGAACCCCAAACCCCAAACCTCAAACACCGAACCCTAACCCCAAACCTCAAACCGCGAACCCCAAACATCAAACCCCAAACCTCAAACCCCAAACCTCAACCCCAAACCCCAAAACTCGAACCCCAAACCCCAAACCTCAAACCCCAAACCTCAACTCCAAACCTCAAACCTCAAACCCCATACCACAAAACTGAATTTGTCAGTTTGGATAGTTCAAAACAGCGTTTTCTATGTTTTTGCAAGTTTAAAACAGCATTTTAAATACGTCAGTTTAGATTGTTGAAAACAGCGTTTTCTTGGTTTTGCTAGTTTAAAACAGCAGTTTCATCGTGATTTCACAAAAATCTACCGTTTCGAACTAAAGAAACATGAATTTATCAGTTTGAATACTTGAAAACAGGTTTTTTCTTGTTTTTGCAAGTTTAAAACAGCAATTTTATCGTCGATTCTCATAAATCGCCGTTTCGCACGAAAGAAACATGAATTTGTCAGTTTGAATAGTTCAAAACAGCGTTTTTCTATGTTTTTGCAAGTTTAAAACAGCAATTTTATCGTCATTTCTCATAAATCGCCGTTTCGCACGAAAGAAACATGAACTTGTCAGTTTGAATAGTTCAAAACAGCGTTTTTCTATGTTTTTGCAAGTTTAAAACAGCAATTATATAGTCATTTCTCATAAATCGCCGTTTCGCACGAATGAAACATGAATTTGTCAGTTTGAATAGTACAAAACCGCGTTTTTCTATGTTTTTGCAAGTTTAAAACAGCACGTTTATGGTCATTTCTCATAAATCGCCGTTTCACACGAAAGAAACATGAATTTGTTAGTTTGAATATTTCAAAACAGCGTTTTTCTATGTTTTTGCAAGTTTAAAACAGCAAGTATATAGTCATTTCTCATAAATCGCCGTTTCGCACGAAAGAAACATGAATTTGTCAGTTTGAATAGTTAAAAACAGCGTTTTTCTATGTTTTTGCAAGTTTAAAACAGCAATTATATAGTCATTTCTCATAAATCGCCGTATCGCACGAAAGAAACATGAATTTGTCAGTTTGAATAGTTCAAAACAGCGTTTTTCTATGTTTTTGCAAGTTTAAAACAGCAATTATATAGTCATTTCTCATAAATCGCCGTATCGCACGAAAGAAACATGTTTTGTCAGTTTGAATAGTTCAAAACAGCGTTTTTCTATATTTTTGCAAGTTTAAAACAGCAATTATATAGTCATTTCTCATAAATCGCCGTTTCGCACGAAAGAAACATGATTTTATCAGTTTGAATAGTTAAAAACAGCGTTTTTCTATGTTTTTGCAAGTTTAAACAGCAATTTTATCGTCATTTCTCATAAATCGCCGTTTCGCACGAAAGAAATATGAATTTATTAGTTTGAATAGTTGAAAACGGCGTTTTTCTATGTTTTTGCAAGTTTAAAACAGCAATTTTATTGTGATTTCACAAAGTCCACCGTTTTGAACGTAAAAATCATGAATTTATCAGTTTGAATAGTTCAAAACAGCGTTTTTCTATGTTTTTGCAAGTTTAAAACAGCAATTTTATCGTAATTTCTCATAAATCGCCGTTTCGCACGAAAGAAACATGAATTTATCAGTTTGAATAGTTGAAAACAGCGTTTTTCTAGGTTTTTGCAAGTTTAAAACAGCAATTTTATCGTCATTTCTCATAAATCGCCGTTTCGCACGAAAGAAACATGAATTTATCAGATTGAATAGTTAAAAACAGCGTTTTTCTATGTTTTTGCAAGTTTAAACAGCAATTTTATCGTCATTTCTCATAAATCGCCGTTTCGCACGAAAGAAACATGAATTTATCAGTTTGAATAGTTGAAAACGGGGTTTTTCTATGTTTTTGCAAGTTTAAAACAGCAATTTTATCGTCATTTCTCATAAATCGCCGTTTCGCACGAAAGAAAAATGAATTTATCTGTTTGAATAGTTGAAAACAGCGTTTTTCTATGTTTTTGCAAGTTTAAAACAGCAATTTTATCGTCATTTCTCTTAAATCGCCGTTTCTCACGAAAGAAACATGAATTTATCAGTTTGAATAGTTGAAAACAGCGTTTTATCGTGATTTCACAAAAATCCGCAGTTTCCTACAAAAGAAATTCATCAGTTTGATTAGCTGAAAACAGTGTTTTTTATATTTTTACAAGTTTAAAACAGCAATTTGAATCTCATAATTCGCCGTTTCGTACGAAAGAAACATTTCACCCAATCCAAACACCACAAACACCAAACCTAAAACAGCGTTTTTCTATGTTTTTGCAAGTTTAAAACAGCAATTATGTAGTCATTTCTCATAAATCGCCGTTTCGCACGAAAGAAACATGAATTTGTCAGTTTGAATAGTTCAAAACAGCGTTTTTCTATGTTTTTGCAAGTTTTCAACAGCAATTTTATCGTCATTTCTCATAAATCGCCGTTTCGCACGAATGAAACATGAATTTGTCAGTTTGAATAGTTCAAAACATGGTTTTTCTATGTTTTTGCAAGTTTAAAACAGCACGTTTATGGTCATTTCTCATAAATCGGCGTTTCACACGAAAGAAACATGAATTTGTCAGTTTGAATAGTTCAAAACAGGGTTTTTCTATGTTTTTGCAAGTTTAAAACAGCAATTTTATCGTCATTTCTCATAAATCGCCGTTTCGTACGGAAGAAACATGAATTTTTCAGTTTGAATAGTTGAAAACAGCGTTATTCTATGTTTTTGCAAGTTTAAAACAGCAATTTTATTGTGATTTCACAAAAATCCATTGTTTCGAACGTAAAAAACATGAATTTATCAGTTTGAATAGTTCAAAACAGCGTTTTTCTATGTTTATGCAAGTTTAAAACAGCAATTTTATCGTAATTTCTCATAAATCGCCGTTTCGCACGAAAGAAACATGAATTTGTCATTTTGAATAGTTCAAAACAGCGTTTTTCTATGTTTTTGCAAGTTTAAAACAGCAAATATATAGTCATTTCTCATAAATCGTCGTATCGCACGAAAGAAACATGAATTTATCAGTTTGAATAGTTAAAAACAGCGCTTTTCTATGTTTTTGCAAGTTTAAAACAGCAATTTTATCGTCATTTCTCATAAATCGCCGTTTCACACGAAAGAAACATGAATTTGTCAGTTTGAATAGTTCAAAACAGCGTTTTTCTATGTTTTTGCAAGTTTAAAACAGAAATTTTATCGTAATTTCTCATAAATCGCCGTTTCGCACGAAAGAAACATGAATTTATCAGTTTGAATAGTTCAAAACAGCGTTTTTCTATGTTTTTGCAAGTTTAAAACAGCAATTATATAGTCATTTCTCATAAATCGCCGTTTCGCACGAAAGAAACATGAATTTGTCAGTTTGAATAGTTCAAAACAGCGTTTTTCTTTGTTTTTGCAAGTTTAAAACAGCAATTATATAGTCATTTCTCATAAATCGCCGTTTCGCACGAAAGAAACATGAATTTATCAGTTTGAATAGTTAAAAACAGTGTTTTTCTATGTTTTTGCAAGTTTAAAACAGCAATTATATAGTCATTTCTCATAAATCGCCGTTTCGCACGAAAGAAACATGAATTTATTAGTTTGAATAGTTCAAAACAGCGTTTTTCTATGTTTTTGCAAGTTTAAAACAGCAATTTTATCGTAATTTCTCATAAATTGCCGTTTCGCACGAAAGAAACATTAATTTGTCAGTTTTAATATTTCAAAACAGCGTTTTTCTATGTTTTTGCAAGTTTAAAACAGCAATTATGTAGTCATTTCTCATAAATCGCCGTTTCGCACGAAAGAAACATGAATTTGTCAGTTTGAATAGTTCAAAACAGCGTTTTTCTATGTTTTTGCAAGTTTAAAACAGCAATTATATAGTCATTTCTCATAAATCGCCGTTTCGCACGAAAGAAACATGAATTTATCAGTTTGAATAGTTAAAACAGCGTTTTTCTAGGTTTTTGCAAGTTTAAAACAGCAATTTTATTGTCATTTCTCATAAATCGCCGTTTCGCACGAAAGAAACATGAATTTATCAGTTTGAATAGTTAAAAACAGCGTTTTATCGTGATTTCACAAAAATCCGCAGTTTCCAACAAAAGAAATTCATCAGTTTGATTAGCTGAAAACAGCGTTTTTTATGTTTTTACAAGTTTAAAACAGCAATTTGAATTTCATAATTCGCCGTTTCGTATGTAAGAAACATTTCACCCAATCCAAACACCACAAACACCAAACCTAAAACCCCGAACCCCAATCCCCAACTCAAACCCCAACCCTCAACCCCAAACCTCAAACCTCGAACCCCAAACCTCAACCCCAAACCCCAACCCCAAACCTCAAACTTTGAACCCCAAATCCCTAACCTCAAACCCCAAACCTCAACCCCAAACCTCAACCCCAAACCTCAACCCCAAACCTCAATTCCAAACATCAACCCCAAAGCTAAAAACTCGAACCCCCAACCCCAAACCTCAAACCCCAAACCTCAACCCCAAACCTCAACCCCAAACCTCAACCCCAAACCTAAAAACTTGAACCCCAACCCCAAACCTCAAACCCCAAACCTCAACCCCAAACCTCAAACCTCGAACCCCAAACCTCGAACCCCAAACCTCAAACCTCGAACCCTAAACCTTAAACCTCAAACACCGAACCCCAACCCCAAACCTCAAACCGCGAACCCCAAACCTCAAACCCCAAACCTCAAACCCCAAACCTCAACCCCAAACCACAAAACTCGAACCCCAAACCCCAAACCTCAAACCCCAAACCTCAACTCCAAACCTCAAACCTCGAACCCCATACCACAAACCTGAATTTGTCAGTTTGGATAGTTCAAAACAGCGTTTTCTATGTTTTTGCAAGTTTAAAACAGCATTTTAAATACGTCAGTTTAGATTGTTGAAAACAGCGTTTTCTTGGTTTTGCTAGTTTAAAACAGCAGTTTCATCGTGATTTCACAAAAATCTACCGTTTCGAACTAAAGAAACATGAATTTATCAGTTTGAATAGTTGAAAACAGGTTTTTCTTGTTTTTGCAAGTTTAAAACAGCAATTTTATCGTAATTTCTCATAAATCGCCGTTTCGCACGAAAGAAACATGAATTTGTCAGTTTGAATAGTTCAAAACAGCGTTTTTCTATGTTTTTGCAAGTTTAAAACAGCAATTTTATCGTCATTTCTCATAAATCGCCGTTTCGCACGAAAGAAACATGAACTTGTCAGTTTGAATAGTTCAAAACAGCGTTTTTCTATGTTTTTGCAAGTTTAAAACAGCAATTTTATGGTCATTTCTCATAAATCGCCGTTTCGCACGAAAGAAACATGAATTTATCAGTTTGAATAGTTGAAAACATCGTTTTTCTATGTTTTTGCAAGTTTAAAACAGCAATTTTATCGTCATTTCTCATAAATCGCCGTTTCGCACGAATGAAACATGAATTTGTCAGTTTGAATAGTTCAAAACAGCGTTTTTCTATGTTTTTGCAAGTTTAAAACAGCACGTTTATGGTCATTTCTCATAAATCACCGTTTCACACGAAAGAAACATGAATTTGTCAGTTTGAATAGTTCAAAACAGGGTTTTTCTATGTTTTTGCAAGTTTAAAACAGCAATTTTATCGTCATTTCTCATAAATCGCCGTTTCGTACGGAAGAAACATGAATTTTTCAGTTTGAATAGTTGAAAACAGCGTTATTCTATGTTTTTGCAAGTTTAAAACAGCAATTTTATTGTGATTTCACAAAAATTCACCGTTTCGAACGTAAAAAACATGAATTTATCAGTTTGAATAGTTCAAAACAGCGTTTTTCTATGTTTTTGCAAGTTTAAAACAGCAATTTTATCGTAATTTCTCATAAATCGCCGTTTCGCACGAAAGAAACATGAATTTGTCAGTTTGAATAGTTCAAAACAGCGTTTTTCTATGTTTTTGCAAGTTTAAACAGCAATTTTATCGTCATTTCTCATAAATCGCCGTTTCGCACGAAAGAAACATGAATTTATCAGTTTGAATAGTTCAAAACAGCGTTTTTCTATGTTTTTGCAAGTTTAAAACAGAAATTTTATCGTAATTTCTCATAAATCGCCGTTTCGCACGAAAGAAACATGAATTTGTCAGTTTGAATATTTCAAAACAGCGTTTTTCTATGTTTTTGCAAGTTTAAAACAGCAATTATATAGTCATTTCTCATAAATCGCCGTTTCGCACGAAAGAAACATGAATTTGTCAGATTGAATAGTTCAAAACAGCGTTTTTCTATGTTTTTGCAAGTTTAAAACAGCAATTATATAGTCATTTCTCATAAATCGCCGTTTCGCACGAAAGAAACATGAATTTATCAGTTTGAATAGTTAAAAACAGCGTTTTTCTATGTTTTTTCAAGTTTAAAACAGCAATTATATAGTCATTTCTCATAAATCGCCGTATCGCACGAAAGAAACATGAATTTGTCAGTTTGAATAATTCAAAACAGCGTTTTTCTATATTTTTGCAAGTTTAAAACAGCAATTATATAGTCATTTCTCATAAATCGCCGTTTCGCACGAAAGAAACATGAATTTATCAGTTTGAATAGTTAAAAACAGCGTTTTTCTATGTTTTTGCAAGTTTAAACAGCAATTTTATCGTCATTTCTCATAAATCGCCGTTTCGCACGAAAGAAATATGAATTTATTAGTTTGAATAGTTGAAAACGGCGTTTTTCTATGTTTTTGCAAGTTTAAAACAGCAATTTTATCGTCATTTCTCATAAATCGCCGTTTCGCACGAATGAAACATGAATTTGTCAGTTTGAATAGTTCAAAACAGCGTTTTTCTATGTTTTTGCAAGTTTAAAACAGCACGTTTATGGTCATTTTTTATAAATCGCCGTTTCACACGAAAGAAACATGAATTTGTCAGTTTGAATAGTTCAAAACAGGGTTTTTCTATGTTTTTGCAAGTTTAAAACAGCAATTTTATCGTCATTTCTCATAAATCGCCGTTTCGTACGGAAGAAACATGAATTTTTCAGTTTGAATAGTTGAAAACAGCGTTATTCTATGTTTTTGCAAGTTTAAAACAGCAATTTTATTGTGATTTCACAAAAATTCACCGTTTCGAACGTAAAAAACATGAATTTATCAGTTTGAATAGTTCAAAACAGCGTTTTTCTATGTTTTTGCAAGTTTAAAACAGCAATTTTATCGTAATTTCTCATAAATCGCCGTTTCGCACGAAAGAAACATGAATTTGTCAGTTTGAATAGTTCAAAACAGCGTTTTTCTATGTTTTTGCAAGTTTAAACAGCAATTTTATCGTCATTTCTCATAAATCGCCGTTTCGCACGAAAGAAACATGAATTTATCAGTTTGAATAGTTCAAAACAGCGTTTTTCTATGTTTTTGCAAGTTTAAAACAGAAATTTTATCGTAATTTCTCATAAATCGCCGTTTCGCACGAAAGAAACATGAATTTGTCAGTTTGAATATTTCAAAACAGCGTTTTTCTATGTTTTTGCAAGTTTAAAACAGCAATTATTTAGTCATTTCTCATAAATCGCCGTTTCGCACGAAAGAAACATGAATTTGTCAGATTGAATAGTTCAAAACAGCGTTTTTCTATGTTTTTGCAAGTTTAAAACAGCAATTATATAGTCATTTCTCATAAATCGCCGTTTCGCACGAAAGAAACATGAATTTATCAGTTTGAATAGTTAAAAACAGCGTTTTTTCTATGTTTTTTCAAGTTTAAAACAGCAATTATATAGTCATTTCTCATAAATCGCCGTATCGCACGAAAGAAACATGAATTTGTCAGTTTGAATAGTTCAAAACAGCGTTTTTCTATGTTTTTGCAAGTTTAAAACAGCAATTATATAGTCATTTCTCATAAATCGTCGTATCGCACGAAAGAAACATGAATTTGTCAGTTTGAATAATTCAAAACAGCGTTTTTCTATATTTTTGCAAGTTTAAAACAGCAATTATATAGTCATTTCTCATAAATCGCCGTTTCGCACGAAAGAAACATGAATTTATCAGTTTGAATAGTTAAAAACAGCGTTTTTCTATGTTTTTGCAAGTTTAAACAGCAATTTTATCGTCATTTCTCATAAATCGCCGTTTCGCACGAAAGAAACATGAATTTATCAGTTTGAATAGTTCAAAACAGCGTTTTTCTATGTTTTTGCAAGTTTAAAACAGAAATTTTATCGTAATTTCTCATAAATCGCCGTTTCGCACGAAAGAAACATGAATTTGTCAGTTTGAATATTTCAAAACAGCGTTTTTCTATGTTTTTGCAAGTTTAAAACAGCAATTATATAGTCATTTCTCATAAATCGCCGTTTCGCACGAAAGAAACATGAATTTGTCAGTTTGAATAGTTCAAAACAGCGTTTTTCTATGTTTTTGCAAGTTTAAAACAGCAATTATATAGTCATTTCTCATAAATCGCCGTTTCGCACGAAAGAAACATGAATTTATCAGTTTGAATAGTTAAAAACAGCGTTTTTCTATGTTTTTTCAAGTTTAAAACAGCAATTATATAGTCATTTCTCATAAATCGCCGTATCGCACGAAAGAAACATGAATTTGTCAGTTTGAATAGTTCAAAACAGCGTTTTTCTATGTTTTTGCAAGTTTAAAACAGCAATTATATAGTAATTTCTCATAAATCGCCGTATCGCACGAAAGAAACATGAATTTGTCAGTTTGAATAGTTCAAAACAGCGTTTTTCTATATTTTTGCAAGTTTAAAACAGTAATTATATAGTCATTTCTCATAAATCGCCGTTTCGCACGAAAGAAACATGAATTTATCAGTTTGAATAGTTGAAAACAGCGTTTTTCTAGGTTTTTGCAAGTTTAAAACAGCAATTTTATCGTCATTTCTCATAAATCGCCGTTTCGCACGAAAGAAACATGAATTTATCAGATTGAATAGTTAAAAACAGCGATTTTCTATGTTTTTGCAAGTTTAAACAGCAATTTTATCGTCATTTCTCATAAATCGCCGTTTCGCACGAACGAAACATGAATTTATCAGTTTGAATAGTTGAAAACGGCGTTTTTCTATGTTTTTGCAAGTTTAAAACAGCAATTTTATCGTCATTTCTCATAAATCGCCGTTTCGCACGAAAGAAAAATGAATTTATCTGTTTGAATAGTTGAAAACAGCGTTTTATCGTGATTTCACAAAAATCCGCAGTTTCCAACAAAAGAAATTCATCAGTTTGATTAGCTGAAAACAGCGTTTTTTATGTTTTTACAAGTTTAAAACAGCAATTTGAATCTCATAATTCGCCGTTTCGTACGAAAGAAACATTTCACCCAATCCAAACACCACAAACACCAAACCTAAAACAGCGTTTTTCTATGTTTTTGCAAGTTTAAAACAGCAATTTTATGGTCATTTCTCATAAATCGCCGTTTCGCACGAAAGAAACATGAATTTATCAGTTTGAATAGTTGAAAACAGCGTTTTTCTATGTTTTTGCAAGTTTTCAACAGCAATTTTATCGTCATTTCTCATAAATCGCCGTTTCGCACGAATGAAACATGAATTTGTCAGTTTGAATAGTTCAAAACAGGGTTTTTCTATGTTTTTGCAAGTTTAAAACAGCAGGTTTATGGTCATTTCTCATAAATCGGCGTTTCACACGAAAGAAACATGAATTTGTCAGTTTGAATAGTTCAAAACAGGGTTTTTCTATGTTTTTCAAGTTTAAAACAGCAATTTTATCGTCATTTCTCATAAATCGCCGTTTCGTACGGAAGAAACATGAATTTTTCAGTTTGAATAGTTGAAAACAGCGTTATTCTATGTTTTTGCAAGTTTAAAACAGCAATTTTATTGTGATTTCACAAAAATCCACCGTTTCGAACGTAAAAAACATGAATTTATCAGTTTGAATAGTTCAAAACAGCGTTTTTCTATGTTTTTGCAAGTTTAAAACAGCAATTTTATCGTAATTTCTCATAAATCGCCGTTTCGCACGAAAGAAACATGAATTTGTCAGTTTGAATAGTTCAAAACAGCGTTTTTCTATGTTTTTGCAAGTTTAAAACAGCAATTATATAGTCATTTCTCATAAATCGTCGTATCGCACGAAAGAAACATGAATTTATCAGTTTGAATAGTTAAAAACAGCGCTTTTCTATGTTTTTGCAAGTTTAAAACAGCAATTTTATCGTCATTTCTCATAAATCGCCGTTTCACACGAAAGCAACATGAATTTATCAGTTTGAATAGTTAAAAACAGCGTTTTTCTATGTTTTTGCAAGTTTAAACAGCAATTTTATCGTCATTTCTCATAAATCGCCGTTTCGCACGAAAGAAACATGAATTTATCAGTTTGAATAGTTAAAAACAGCGTTTTTCTATGTTTTTGCAAGTTTAAACAGCAATTTTATCGTCATTTCTCATAAATCGCCGTTTCGCACGAAAGAAACATGAATTTATCAGTTTGAATAGTTCAAAACAGCGTTTTTCTATGTTTTTGCAAGTTTAAAACAGAAATTTTATCGTAATTTCTCATAAATCGCCGTTTCGCACGAAAGAAACATGAATTTGTCAGTTTGAATATTTCAAAACAGCGTTTTTCTATGTTTTTGCAAGTTTAAAACAGCAATTATATAGTCATTTCTCATAAATCGCCGTTTCGCACGAAAGAAACATGAATTTGTCAGTTTGAATAGTTCAAAACAGCGTTTTTCTATGTTTTTGCAAGTTTAAAACAGCAATTATATAGTCATTTCTCATAAATCGCCGTTTCGCACGAAAGAAACATGAATTTATCAGTTTGAATAGTTAAAAACAGCGTTTTTCTATGTTTTTTCAAGTTTAAAACAGCAATTATATAGTCATTTCTCATAAATCGCCGTATCGCACGAAAGAAACATGAATTTGTCAGTTTGAATAGTTCAAAACAGCGTTTTTCTATGTTTTTGCAAGTTTAAAACAGCAATTATATAGTAATTTCTCATAAATCGCCGTATCGCACGAAAGAAACATGAATTTGTCAGTTTGAATAGTTCAAAACAGCGTTTTTCTATATTTTTGCAAGTTTAAAACAGTAATTATATAGTCATTTCTCATAAATCGCCGTTTCGCACGAAAGAAACATGAATTTATCAGTTTGAATAGTTGAAAACAGCGTTTTTCTAGGTTTTTGCAAGTTTAAAACAGCAATTTTATCGTCATTTCTCATAAATCGCCGTTTCGCACGAAAGAAACATGAATTTATCAGATTGAATAGTTAAAAACAGCGATTTTCTATGTTTTTGCAAGTTTAAACAGCAATTTTATCGTCATTTCTCATAAATCGCCGTTTCGCACGAACGAAACATGAATTTATCAGTTTGAATAGTTGAAAACGGCGTTTTTCTATGTTTTTGCAAGTTTAAAACAGCAATTTTATCGTCATTTCTCATAAATCGCCGTTTCGCACGAAAGAAAAATGAATTTATCTGTTTGAATAGTTGAAAACAGCGTTTTATCGTGATTTCACAAAAATCCGCAGTTTCCAACAAAAGAAATTCATCAGTTTGATTAGCTGAAAACAGCGTTTTTTATGTTTTTACAAGTTTAAAACAGCAATTTGAATCTCATAATTCGCCGTTTCGTACGAAAGAAACATTTCACCCAATCCAAACACCACAAACACCAAACCTAAAACAGCGTTTTTCTATGTTTTTGCAAGTTTAAAACAGCAATTTTATGGTCATTTCTCATAAATCGCCGTTTCGCACGAAAGAAACATGAATTTATCAGTTTGAATAGTTGAAAACAGCGTTTTTCTATGTTTTTGCAAGTTTTCAACAGCAATTTTATCGTCATTTCTCATAAATCGCCGTTTCGCACGAATGAAACATGAATTTGTCAGTTTGAATAGTTCAAAACAGGGTTTTTCTATGTTTTTGCAAGTTTAAAACAGCAGGTTTATGGTCATTTCTCATAAATCGGCGTTTCACACGAAAGAAACATGAATTTGTCAGTTTGAATAGTTCAAAACAGGGTTTTTCTATGTTTTTCAAGTTTAAAACAGCAATTTTATCGTCATTTCTCATAAATCGCCGTTTCGTACGGAAGAAACATGAATTTTTCAGTTTGAATAGTTGAAAACAGCGTTATTCTATGTTTTTGCAAGTTTAAAACAGCAATTTTATTGTGATTTCACAAAAATCCACCGTTTCGAACGTAAAAAACATGAATTTATCAGTTTGAATAGTTCAAAACAGCGTTTTTCTATGTTTTTGCAAGTTTAAAACAGCAATTTTATCGTAATTTCTCATAAATCGCCGTTTCGCACGAAAGAAACATGAATTTGTCAGTTTGAATAGTTCAAAACAGCGTTTTTCTATGTTTTTGCAAGTTTAAAACAGCAATTATATAGTCATTTCTCATAAATCGTCGTATCGCACGAAAGAAACATGAATTTATCAGTTTGAATAGTTAAAAACAGCGCTTTTCTATGTTTTTGCAAGTTTAAAACAGCAATTTTATCGTCATTTCTCATAAATCGCCGTTTCACACGAAAGCAACATGAATTTATCAGTTTGAATAGTTAAAAACAGCGTTTTTCTATGTTTTTGCAAGTTTAAAACAGCAATTTTATCGTCATTTCTCTTAAATCGCCGTTTCTCACGAAAGAAACATGAATTTATCAGTTTGAATAGTTGAAAACAGCGTTTTTCTATGTTTTTGCAAGTTTAAAACAGAAATTTTATCGTAATTTCTCATAAATCGCCGTTTCGCACGAAAGAAACATGAATTTATCAGTTTGAATAGTTCAAAACAGCGTTTTTCTATGTTTTTGCAAGTTTAAAACAGCAATTTTATCGTAATTTCTCATAAATCGTCGTTTCGCACGAAAGAAACATTAATTTGTCAGTTTGAATATTTCAAAACAGCGTTTTTCTATGTTTTTGCAAGTTTAAAACAGCAATTATGTAGTCATTTCTCATAAATCGCCGTTTCGCACGAAAGAAACATGAATTTGTCAGTTTGAATAGTTCAAAACAGCGTTTTTCTATGTTTTTGCAAGTTTAAAACAGCAATTATATAGTCATTTCTCCTAAATCGCCGTTTCGCACGAAAGAAACATGAATTTAACAGTTTAAATAGTTGAAAACAGCGTTTTTCTAGGTTTTTGCAAGTTTAAAACAGCAATTTTATCGTCATTTCTCATAAATCGCCGTTTCGCACGAAAGAAACATGAATTTATCAGTTTGAATAGTTAAAAACAGCGTTTTATCGTGATTTCACAAAAATCCGCAGTTTCCAACAAAAGAAATTCATCAGTTTGATTAGCTGAAAACAGCGTTTTTTATGTTTTTACAAGTTTAAAACAGCAATTTGAATCTCATAATTCGCCGTTTCGTACGTAAGAAACATTTCACCCAATCCAAACACCACAAACACCAAACCTAAAACCCCGAACCCCAATCCCCAACTCAAACCCCAACCCTCAACCCCAAACCTCAAACCTCGAACCCCAAACCTCAAACTTCGAACCCCAAATCCCTAACCTCAAACCCCAAAACTTTAACCCCAAACCTCAACCCCAAACCTCAACCCCAAACCCCAACCCCAAACCTCAAACTTTGAACCCCAAATCCCTAACCTCAAACCCCAAACCTCAACCCAAAACCTCAACCCCAAACCTCAATTCCAAACATCAACCCCAAACCTAAAAACTCGAACCCCCAACCCCAAACCTCAAACCCCAAACCTCAACCCCAAACCTCAACCCCAAACCTCAACCCCAAACCTAAAAACTCGAACCCCAACCCCAAACCTCAAACCCCAAACCTCAACCCCAAACCTCAAACCTCGAACCCCAAACCTCAAACCTCGAACCCCAAACCCCAAACCTCAAACACCGAACCCCAACCCCAAACCTCAAACCGCGAACCCCAAACCTCAAACCCTAAACCTCAAACCCCAAACCTCAACCCCAAACCCCAAAACTCGAACCCCAAACCCCAAACCCCAAACCTCAAACCCCAAACCTCAACTCCAAACCTCAAACCTCGAACCCCATACCACAAAACTGAATTTGTCAGTTTGGATAGTTCAAAACAGCGTTTTCTATGTTTTTGCAAGTTTAAAACAGCATTTTAAATACGTCAGTTTAGATTGTTGAAACAGCGTTTTCTTGGTTTTGCTAATTTAAAACAGCAGTTTCATCGTGATTTCACAAAAATCTACCGTTTCGAACTAAAGAAACATGAATTTATCAGTTTGAATAGTTGAAAACAGGTTTTTCTTGTTTTTGCAAGTTTAAAACAGCAATTTTATCGTCATTTCTCATAAATCGCCGTTTCGCACGAAAGAAACATGAATTTGTCAGTTTGAATAGTTCAAAACAGCGTTTTTCTATGTTTTGCAAGTTTAAAACAGCAATTTTATCGTCATTTCTCATAAATCGCCGTTTCGCACGAAAGAAATATGAATTTGTCAGTTTGAATAGTTCAAAACAGCGTTTTTCTATGTTTTTGCAAGTTTTCAACAGCAATTTTATCGTCATTTCTCATAAATCGCCGTTTCGCACGAATGAAACATGAATTTGTCAGTTTGAATAGTTCAAAACAGCGTTTTTCTATGTTTTTGCAAGTTTAAAACAGCACGTTTATGGTCATTTCTCATAAATCGCCGTTTCACACGAAAGAAACATGAATTTGTCAGTTTCAATAGTTCAAAACAGGGTTTTTCTATGTTTTTGCAAGTTTAAAACAGCAATTTTATCGTCATTTCTCATAAATCGCCGTTTCGTACGGAAGAAACATGAATTTTTCAGTTTGAATAGTTGAAAACAGCGTTATTCTATGTTTTTGCAAGTTTAAAACAGCAATTTTATTGTGATTTCACAAAAATTCACCGTTTCGAACGTAAAAAACATGAATTTATCAGTTTGAATAGTTCAAAACAGCGTTTTTCTATGTTTTTGCAAGTTTAAAACAGCAATTTTATCGTAATTTCTCATAAATCGCCGTTTCGCACGAAAGAAACATGAATATTGGTCAGTTTGAATAGTTTAAAACAGCGTTTTTCTATGTTTTTGCAAGTTTAAAACAGCAATTTTATAGTCATTTCTCATAAATCGTCGTATCGCACGAAATAAACATGAATTTGTCAGTTTGAATAATTCAAAACAGCGTTTTTCTATATTTTTGCAAGTTTAAAACAGCAATTATATAGTCATTTCTCATAAATCGCCGTTTCGCACGAAAGAAACATGAATTTATCAGTTTGAATAGTTAAAAACAGCGTTTTTCTATGTTTTTGCAAGTTTAAACAGCAATTTTATCGTCATTTCTCATAAATCGCCGTTTCGCACGAAAGAAACATGAATTTATCAGTTTGAATAGTTCAAAACAGCGTTTTTCTATGTTTTTGCAAGTTTAAAATAGAAATTTTATCGTAATTTCTCATAAATCGCCGTTTCGCACGAAAGAAACATGAATTTGTCAGTTTGAATATTTCAAAACAGCGTTTTTCTATGTTTTTGCAAGTTTAAAACAGCAATTATATAGTCATTTCTCATAAATCGCCGTTTCGCACGAAAGAAACATGAATTTGTCAGTTTGAATAGTTCAAAACAGCGTTTTTCTATGTTTTTGCAAGTTTAAAACAGCAATTATATAGTCATTTCTCATAAATCGCCGTTTCGCACGAAAGAAACATGAATTTATCAGTTTGAATAGTTAAAAACAGCGTTTTTCTATGTTTTTTCAAGTTTAAAACAGCAATTATATAGTCATTTCTCATAAATCGCCGTATCGCACGAAAGAAACATGAATTTGTCAGTTTGAATAGTTCAAAACAGCGTTTTTCTATGTTTTTGCAAGTTTAAAACAGCAATTATATAGTCATTTCTCATAAATCGTCGTATCGCACGAAAGAAACATGAATTTGTCAGTTTTAATAATTCAAAACAGCGTTTTTCTATATTTTTGCAAGTTTAAAACAGCAATTATATAGTCATTTCTCATAAATCGCCGTTTCGCACGAAAGAAACATGAATTTATCAGTTTTAATAGTTAAAAACAGCGTTTTTCTATGTTTTTTGCAAGTTTAAACAGCAATTTTATCGTCATTTCTCATAAATCGCCGTTTCGCACGAAAGAAACATGAATTTATCAGTTTGAATAGTTCAAAACAGCGTTTTTCTATGTTTTTGCAAGTTTAAAACAGAAATTTTATCGTAATTTCTCATAAATCGCCGTTTCGCACGAAAGAAACATGAATTTGTCAGTTTGAATATTTCAAAACAGCGTTTTTCTATGTTTTTGCAAGTTTAAAACAGCAATTATATACTCATTTCTCATAAATCGCCGTTTCGCACGAAAGAAACATGAATTTGTCAGTTTGAATAGTTCAAAACAGCGTTTTTCTATGTTTTTGCAAGTTTAAAACAGCAATTATATAGTCATTTCTCATAAATCGCCGTTTCGCACGAAAGAAACATGAATTTATCAGTTTGAATAGTTAAAAACAGCGTTTTTCTATGTTTTTTCAAGTTTAAAACAGCAATTATATAGTCATTTCTCATAAATCGCCGTATCGCACGAAAGAAACATGAATTTGTCAGTTTGAATAGTTCAAAACAGCGTTTTTCTATGTTTTTGCAAGTTTAAAACAGCAATTATATAGTAATTTCTCATAAATCGCCGTATCGCACGAAAGAAACATGAATTTGTCAGTTTGAATAGTTCAAAACAGCGTTTTTCTATATTTTTGCAAGTTTAAAACAGCAATTATATAGTCATTTCTCATAAATCGCCGTTTCGCACGAAAGAAACATGAATTTATCAGTTTGAATAGTTAAAAACAGCGTTTTTCTATGTTTTTGCAAATTTAAACAGCAATTTTATCGTCATTTCTCATAAATCGCCGTTTCGCACGAAAGAAATATGAATTTATTAGTTTGAATAGTTGAAAACGGCGTTTTTCTATGTTTTTGCAAGTTTAAAACAGCAATTTTATTGTGATTTCACAAAGTCCACCGTTTTGAACGTAAAAAACATGAATTTATCAGTTTGAATAGTTCAAAACAGCGTTTTTCTATGTTTTTGCAAGTTTAAAACAGCAATTTTATCGTAATTTCTCATAAATCGCCGTTTCGCACGAAAGAAACATGAATTTATCAGTTTGAATAGTTGAAAACAGCGTTTTTCTAGGTTTTTGCAAGTTTAAAACAGCAATTTTATCGTCATTTCTTATAAATCGCCGTTTCGCACGAAAGAAACATGAATTTATCAGATTGAATAGTTAAAAACAGCGTTTTTCTATGTTTTTGCAAGTTTAAACAGCAATTTTATCGTCATTTCTCATAAATCGCCGTTTCGCACGAAAGAAACATGAATTTAACAGTTTGAATAGTTGAAAACGGCGTTTTTCTATGTTTTTGCAAGTTTAAAACAGCAATTTTATCGTCATTTCTCATAAATCGCCGTTTCGCACGAAAGAAAAATGAATTTATCTGTTTGAATAGTTGAAAACAGCGTTTTTCTATGTTTTTGCAAGTTTAAAACAGCAATTTTAACGTCATTTCTCTTAAATCGCCGTTTCTCACGAAAGAAACATGAATTTATCAGTTTGAATAGTTGAAAACAGCGTTTTATCGTGATTTCACAAAAATCCGCAGTTTCCAACAAAAGAAATTCATCAGTTTGATTAGCTGAAAACAGCGTTTTTTATGTTTTTACAAGTTTAAAACAGCAATTTGAATCTCATAATTCGCCGTTTCGTACGAAAGAAACATTTCACCCAATTCAAACACCACAAACACCAAACCTAAAACAGCGTTTTTCTATGTTTTTGCAAGTTTAAAACAGCAATTTTATGGTCATTTCTCATAAATCGCCGTTTCGCACGAAAGAAACATGAATTTATCAGTTTGAATAGTTAAAAACAGCGTTTTTCTATGTTTTTGCAAGTTTTCAACAGCAATTTTATCGTCATTTCTCATAAATCGCCGTTTCGCACGAATGAAACATGAATTTGTCAGTTTGAATAGTTCAAAACAGCGTTTTTCTATGTTTTTGCAAGTTTAAAACAGCACGTTTATGGTCATTTCTCATAAATCGCCGTTTCACACGAAAGAAACATGAATTTGTCAGTTTGAATAGTTCAAAACAGGGTTTTTCTATGTTTTTGCAAGTTTAAAACAGCAATTTTATCGTCATTTCTCATAAATCGCCGTTTCGTACGGAAGAAACATGAATTTTTCAGTTTGAATAGTTGAAAACAGCGTTATTCTATGTTTTTGCAAGTTTAAAACAGCAATTTTATTGTGATTTCACAAAAATCCACCGTTTCGAACGTGAAAAACATGAATTTATCAGTTTGAATAGTTCAAAACAGCGTTTTTCTATGTTTTTGCAAGTTTAAAACAGCAATTTTATCGTAATTTCTCATAAATCGCCGTTTCGCACGAAAGAAACATGAATTTGTCAGTTTGAATAGTTCAAAACAGCGTTTTTCTATGTTTTTGCAAGTTTAAAACAGCAATTATATAGTCATTTCTCATAAATCGTCGTATCGCACGAAAGAAACATGAATTTATCAGTTTGAATAGTTAAAAACAGCGCTTTTCTATGTTTTTGCAAATTTAAAACAGCAATTTTATCGTCATTTCTCATAAATCGCCGTTTCGCACGAAAGAAACATGAATTTATCAGTTTGAATAGTTAAAAACAGCGTTTTTCTATGTTTTTGCAAGTTTAAACAGCAATTTTATCGTCATTTCTCATAAATCGCCGTTTCGCACGAAAGAAACATGAATTTATCAGTTTGAATAGTTCAAAACAGCGTTTTTCTATGTTTTTGCAAGTTTAAAACAGAAATTTTATCGTAATTTCTCATAAATCGCCGTTTCGCACGAAAGAAACATGAATTTGTCAGTTTGAATATTTCAAAACAGCGTTTTTCTATGTTTTTGCAAGTTTAAAACAGCAATTATATAGTCATTTCTCATAAATCGCCGTTTCGCACGAAAGAAACATGAATTTGTCAGTTTGAATAGTTCAAAACAGCGTTTTTCTATGTTTTTGCAAGTTTAAAACAGCAATTATATAGTCATTTCTCATAAATCTCCGTTTCGCACGAAAGAAACATGAATTTATCAGTTTGAATAGTTAAAAACAGCGTTTTTCTATGTTTTTTCAAGTTTAAAACAGCAATTATATAGTCATTTCTCATAAATCGCCGTATCGCACGAAAGAAACATGAATTTGTCAGTTTGAATAGTTCAAAACAGCGTTTTTCTATGTTTTTGCAAGTTTAAAACAGCAATTATATAGTCATTTCTCATAAATCGTCGTATCGCACGAAAGAAACATGAATTTGTCAGTTTAAATAATTCAAAACAGCGTTTTTCTATATTTTTGCAAGTTTAAAACAGCAATTATATAGTCATTTCTCATAAATCGCCGTTTCGCACGAAAGAAACATGAATTTATCAGTTTTAATAGTTAAAAACAGCGTTTTTCTATGTTTTTGCAAGTTTAAACAGCAATTTTATCGTCATTTCTCATAAATCGCCGTTTCGCACGAAAGAAACATGAATTTATCAGTTTGAATAGTTCAAAACAGCGTTTTTCTATGTTTTTGCAAGTTTAAAACAGAAATTTTATCGTAATTTCTCATAAATCGCCGTTTCGCACGAAAGAAACATGAATTTGTCAGTTTGAATATTTCAAAACAGCGTTTTTCTATGTTTTTGCAAGTTTAAAACAGCAATTATATACTCATTTCTCATAAATCGCCGTTTCGCACGAAAGAAACATGAATTTGTCAGTTTGAATAGTTCAAAACAGCGTTTTTATATGTTTTTGCAAGTTTAAAACAGCAATTATATAGTCATTTCTCATAAATCGCCGTTTCGCACGAAAGAAACATGAATTTATCAGTTTGAATAGTTAAAAACAGCGTTTTTCTATGTTTTTTCAAGTTTAAAACAGCAATTATATAGTCATTTCTCATAAATCGCCGTATCGCACGAAAGAAACATGAATTTGTCAGTTTGAATAGTTCAAAACAGCGTTTTTCTATGTTTTTGCAAGTTTAAAACAGCAATTATATAGTAATTTCTCATAAATCGCCGTATCGCACGAAAGAAACATGAATTTGTCAGTTTGAATAGTTCAAAACAGCGTTTTTCTATATTTTTGCAAGTTTAAAACAGCAATTATATAGTCATTTCTCATAAATCGCCGTTTCGCACGAAAGAAACATGAATTTATCAGTTTGAATAGTTAAAAACAGCGTTTTTCTATGTTTTTGCAAATTTAAACAGCAATTTTATCGTCATTTCTCATAAATCGCCGTTACGCACAAAAGAAATATGAATTTATTAGTTTGAATAGTTGAAAACGGCGTTTTTCTATGTTTTTGCAAGTTTAAAACAGCAATTTTATTGTGATTTCACAAAGTCCACCGTTTTGAACGTAAAAAACATGAATTTATCAGTTTGAATAGTTCAAAACAGCGTTTTTCTATGTTTTTGCAAGTTTAAAACAGCAATTTTATCGTAATTTCTCATAAATCGCCGTTTCGCACGAAAGAAACATGAATTATCAGTTTGAATAGTTGAAAACAGCGTTTTTCTAGGTTTTTGCAAGTTTAAAACAGCAATTTTATCGTCATTTCTTATAAATCGCCGTTTCGCACGAAAGAAACATGAATTTATCAGATTGAATAGTTAAAAACAGCGTTTTTCTATGTTTTTGCAAGTTTAAACAGCAATTTTATCGTCATTTCTCATAAATCGCCGTTTCGCACGAAAGAAACATGAATTTAACAGTTTGAATAGTTGAAAACGGCGTTTTTCTATGTTTTGCAAGTTTAAAACAGCAATTTTATCGTCATTTCTCATAAATCGCCGTTTCGCACGAAAGAAAAATGAATTTATCTGTTTGAATAGTTGAAAACAGCGTTTTTCTATGTTTTTGCAAGTTTAAAACAGCAATTTTAACGTCATTTCTCTTAAATCGCCGTTTCTCACGAAAGAAACATGAATTTATCAGTTTGAATAGTTGAAAACAGCGTTTTATCGTGATTTCACAAAAATCCGCAGTTTCCAACAAAAGAAATTCATCAGTTTGATTAGCTGAAAACAGCGTTTTTTATGTTTTTACAAGTTTAAAACAGCAATTTGAATCTCATAATTCGCCGTTTCGTACGAAAGAAACATTTCACCCAATTCAAACACCACAAACACCAAACCTAAAACAGCGTTTTTCTATGTTTTTGCAAGTTTAAAACAGCAATTTTATGGTCATTTCTCATAAATCGCCGTTTCGCACGAAAGAAACATGAATTTATCAGTTTGAATAGTTAAAAACAGCGTTTTTCTATGTTTTTGCAAGTTTTTAACAGCAATTTTATCGTCATTTCTCATAAATCGCCGTTTCGCACGAATGAAACATGAATTTGTCAGTTTGAATAGTTCAAAACAGCGTTTTTCTATGTTTTTGCAAGTTTAAAACAGCACGTTTATGGTCATTTCTCATAAATCGCCGTTTCACACGAAAGAAACATGAATTTGTCAGTTTGAATAGTTCAAAACAGGGTTTTTTTCTATGTTTTTGCAAGTTTAAAACAGCAATTTTATCGTCATTTCTCATAAATCGCCGTTTCGTACGGAAGAAACATGAATTTTTCAGTTTGAATAGTTGAAAACAGCGTTATTCTATGTTTTTGCAAGTTTAAAACAGCAATTTTATTGTGATTTCACAAAAATCCACCGTTTCGAACGTGAAAAACATGAATTTATCAGTTTGAATAGTTCAAAACAGCGTTTTTCTATGTTTTTGCAAGTTTAAAACAGCAATTTTATCGTAATTTCTCATAAATCGCCGTTTCGCACGAAAGAAACATGAATTTGTCAGTTTGAATAGTTCAAAACAGCGTTTTTCTATGTTTTTGCAAGTTTAAAACAGCAATTATATAGTCATTTCTCATAAATCGCCGTTTCGCACGAAAGAAACATGAATTTATCAGTTTGAATAGTTAAAAACAGCGTTTTTCTATGTTTTTGCAAGTTTAAAACAGCATTTATATAGTCATTTCTCATATATCGCCGTATCGCACGAAAGAAACATGTATTTGTCAGTTTGAATAGTTCAAAACAGCGTTTTATCGTGATTTCACAAAAATCCGCAGTTTCCAACAAAAGAAATTCATCAGTTTTATTAGCTGAAAACAGCGTTTTTTATGTTTTTACAAGTTTAAAACAGCAATTTGAATCTCATAATTCGCCGTTTCGTACGAAAGAAACATTTCACCCAATCCAAACACCACAAACACCAAACCTAAAACCCCGAACCCCAATCCCCACGTCAAACCCCAACCCTCAACCCCAAACTTCAAACCTCGAACCCCAAACCTCAAACTTCGAACCCCAAATCCCTAACCTCAAACCCCAAACTTCAACCCCAAACCTCAACCCCAAACCTCAACCCCAAACCTCAACCCTAAACCCCAAAACTCAAACCCCCAACCCCAAACCTCAAACTTCGAACCCCAAATCCCTAACCTCAAACCCCAAACCTCAACCCTAAACCTCAACCTCAAACCTCAACCCCAAACCTCAACCCCAAACCCCAAAACTCGAACCCCCAACCCCAAACCTCCAACTTCGAACCCCAAATCCCTAACCTCAAACCCCAAACCTCAACCCCAAACCTCAACCCCAAACCTCAAGCCCAAACCTCAACCCCAAACCTCAACCCCAAACCTCAACCCCAAACCTCATCCTCAAACCTCAACCCCAAACCCCAAAACTCGAACCCCCAACCCCAAACCTCAAACTCCAAACCTCAACCCCAAACCTCAACCCCAAACCTCAAGCTCAAACCTCAACCCCAAACCTCAACCCCAAACCTCAACCCCAAACCTCATCCCCAAACCTCAACCCCAAACCCCAAAACTCAAACCCCCAACCCCAAACCTCAAACTTCGAACCCCAAATCCCTAACCTCAAACCCCAAACCTCAACCCTAAACCTCAACCCCAAACCTCAACCCCAAACCTCAACCCCAAACCCCAAAACTCGAACCCCCAACCCCAAACCTCCAACTTCGAACCCCAAATCCCTAACCTCAAACCCCAAACCTCAACCCCAAACCTCAACCCCAAACCTCAAGCCCAAACCTCAACCCCAAACCTCAACTCCAAACCTCAACCCCAAACCTCAACCCCAAACCTCATCCCCAAACCTCAACCCCAAACCCCAAAACTCGAACCCCCAACCCCAAACCTCAAACTCCAAACCTCAACCCCAAACCTCAAACCTCGAACCCCAAACCTCAAACCTCGAACTTCAAACCCCAAACCTCAAACACAGAACCCCAACCCCAAACCTCAAACCGCGAACCCCAAACCTCAAACCCCAAATCTTAGCCCCAAACCCCTAAACTCGAAACCCAAACCCCAAACCTCAAACCCCAAACCTCAACCCCAAACCTCAAACCTCGAACCCAAAACCACAAAACTGAATTTGTCAGTTTGGATAGTTCAAAACAGCGTTTTCTATGTTTTTTCAAGTTTAAAACATCATTTTAAATACGTCAGTTTAGATTTTTGAAAACAGCGTTTTCTTGGTTTTGCTAATTTAAAACAGCAGTTTCATCGTGATTTCACAAAAATCCACCGTTTCGAACTAAAGAAACATGAATTTATCAGTTTGAATAGTTCAAAACAGCGTTTTTCTATGTTTTTGCAAGTTTAAAACAGAAATTTTATCGTAATTTCTCATAAATCGCCGTTTCGCACGAAAGAAACATGAATTTGTCAGTTTGAATATTTCAAAACAGCGTTTTTCTATGTTTTTGCAAGTTTAAAACAGCAATTATATACTCATTTCTCATAAATCGCCGTTTCGCACGAAAGAAACATGAATTTGTCAGTTTGAATAGTTCAAAACAGCGTTTTTCTATGTTTTTGCAAGTTTAAAACAGCAATTATATAGTCATTTCTCATAAATCGCCGTTTCGCACGAAAGAAACATGAATTTATCAGTTTGAATAGTTAAAAACAGCGTTTTTCTATGTTTTTTCAAGTTTAAAACAGCAATTATATAGTCATTTCTCATAAATCGCCGTATCGCACGAAAGAAACATGAATTTGTCAGTTTGAATAGTTCAAAACAGCGTTTTTCTATGTTTTTGCAAGTTTAAAACAGCAATTATATAGTAATTTCTCATAAATCGCCGTATCGCACGAAAGAAACATGAATTTGTCAGTTTGAATAGTTCAAAACAGCGTTTTTCTATATTTTTGCAAGTTTAAAACAGCAATTATATAGTCATTTCTCATAAATCGCCGTTTCGCACGAAAGAAACATGAATTTATCAGTTTGAATAGTTAAAAACAGCGTTTTTCTATGTTTTTGCAAATTTAAACAGCAATTTTATCGTCATTTCTCATAAATCGCCGTTTCGCACGAAAGAAATATGAATTTATTAGTTTGAATAGTTGAAAACGGCGTTTTTCTATGTTTTTGCAAGTTTAAAACAGCAATTTTATTGTGATTTCACAAAGTCCACCGTTTTGAACGTAAAAAACATGAATTTATCAGTTTGAATAGTTCAAAACAGCGTTTTTCTATGTTTTTGCAAGTTTAAAACAGCAATTTTATCGTAATTTCTCATAAATCGCCGTTTCGCACGAAAGAAACATGAATTTATCAGTTTGAATAGTTGAAAACAGCGTTTTTCTAGGTTTTTGCAAGTTTAAAACAGCAATTTTATCGTCATTTCTTATAAATCGCCGTTTCGCACGAAAGAAACATGAATTTATCAGATTGAATAGTTAAAAACAGCGTTTTTCTATGTTTTTGCAAGTTTAAATAGCAATTTTATCGTCATTTCTCATAAATCGCCGTTTCGCACGAAAGAAACATGAATTTAACAGTTTGAATAGTTGAAAACGGCGTTTTTCTATGTTTTTGCAAGTTTAAAACAGCAATTTTATCGTCATTTCTCATAAATCGCCGTTTCGCACGAAAGAAAAATGAATTTATCTGTTTGAATAGTTGAAAACAGCGTTTTTCTATGTTTTTGCAAGTTTAAAACAGCAATTTTATCGTCATTTCTCTTAAATCGCCGTTTCTCACGAAAGAAACATGAATTTATCAGTTTGAATAGTTGAAAACAGCGTTTTATCGTGATTTCACAAAAATCCGCAGTTTCCAACAAAAGAAATTCATCAGTTTGATTAGCTGAAAACAGCGTTTTTTATGTTTTTACAAGTTTAAAACAGCAATTTGAATCTCATAATTCGCCGTTTCGTACGAAAGAAACATTTCACCCAATCCAAACACCACAAACACCAAACCTAAAACAGCGTTTTTCTATGTTTTTGCAAGTTTAAAACAGCAATTTTATGGTCATTTCTCATAAATCGCCGTTTCGCACGAAAGAAACATGAATTTATCAGTTTGAATAGTTAAAAACAGCGTTTTTCTATGTTTTTGCAAGTTTTCAACAGCAATTTAATCGTCATTTCTCATAAATCGCCGTTTCGCACGAATGAAACATGAATTTGTCAGTTTGAATAGTTCAAAACAGCGTTTTTCTATGTTTTTTCAAGTTTAAAACAGCACGTTTATGGTCATTTCTCATAAATCGCCGTTTCACACGAAAGAAACATGAATTTGTCAGTTTGAATAGTTCAAAACAGGGTTTTTCTATGTTTTTGCAAGTTTAAAACAGCAATTTTATCGTCATTTCTCATAAATCGCCGTTTCGTACGGAAGAAACATGAATTTTTCAGTTTGAATAGTTGAAAACAGCGTTATTCTATGTTTTTGCAAGTTTAAAACAGCAATTTTATTGTGATTTCACAAAAATCCACCGTTTCGAACGTGAAAAACATGAATTTATCAGTTTGAATAGTTCAAAACAGCGTTTTTCTATGTTTTTGCAAGTTTAAAACAGCAATTTTATCGTAATTTCTCATAAATCGCCGTTTCGCACGAAAGAAACATGAATTTGTCAGTTTGAATAGTTCAAAACAGCGTTTTTCTATGTTTTTGCAAGTTTAAAACAGCAATTATATAGTCATTTCTCATAAATCGTCGTATCGCACGAAAGAAACATGAATTTATCAGTTTGAATAGTTAAAAACAGCGCTTTTCTATGTTTTTGCAAGTTTAAAACAGCAATTTTATCGTCATTTCTCATAAATCGCCGTTTCACACGAAAGCAACATGAATTTATCAGTTTGAATAGTTAAAAACAGGGTTTTTCTATGTTTTTGCAAGTTTAAAACAGCAATTTTATCGTCATTTCTCTTAAATCGCCGTTTCTCACGAAAGAAACATGAATTTATCAGTTTGAATAGTTGAAAACAGCGTTTTTCTATGTTTTTGCAAGTTTAAAACAGAAATTTTATCGTAATTTCTCATAAATCGCCGTTTCGCACGAAAGAAACATGAATTTATCAGTTTGAATTGTTCAAAACAGCGTTTTTCTATGTTTTTGCAAGTTTAAAACAGCAATTATATAGTCATTTCTCATAAATCGCCGTTTCGCACGAAAGAAACATGAATTTGTCAGTTTGAATAGTTCAAAACAGCGTTTTTCTATGTTTTTGCAAGTTTAAAACAGCAATTATATAGTCATTTCTCATAAATCGCCGTTTCGCACGAAAGAAACATGAATTTATCAGTTTGAATAGTTAAAAACAGCGTTTTTCTATGTTTTTGCAAGTTTAAAACAGCATTTATATAGTCATTTCTCATAAATCGCCGTATCGCACGAAAGAAACATGTATTTGTCAGTTTGAATAGTTCAAAACAGCGTTTTATCGTGATTTCACAAAAATCCGCAGTTTCCAACAAAAGAAATTCATCAGTTTTATTAGCTGAAAACAGCGTTTTTTATGTTTTTACAAGTTTAAAACAGCAATTTGAATCTCATAATTCGCCGTTTCGTACGAAAGAAACATTTCACCCAATCCAAACACCACAAACACCAAACCTAAAACCCCGAACCCCAATCCCCACGTCAAACCCCAACCCTCAACCCCAAACTTCAAACCTCGAACCCCAAACCTCAAACTTCGAACCCCAAATCCCTAACCTCAAACCCCAAACTTCAACCCCAAACCTCAACCCCAAACCTCAACCCCAAACCTCAACCCTAAACCCCAAAACTCAAACCCCCAACCCCAAACCTCAAACTTCGAACCCCAAATGCCTAACCTCAAACCCCAAACCTCAACCCTAAACCTCAACCCCAAACCTCAACCCCAAACCTCAACCCCAAACCCCAAAACTCGAACCTTCAACCCCAAACCTCCAACTTCGAACCCCAAATCCCTAACCTCAAACCCCAAACCTCAACCCCAAACCTCAACCCCAAACCTCAAGCCCAAACCTCAACCCCAAACCTCAACCCCAAACCTTAACCCCAAACCTCATCCCCAAACCTCAACCCCAAACCCCAAAACTCGAACCCCCACCCCCAAACCTCAAACTCCAAACCTCAACCCCAAACCTCAACCCCAAACCTCAAGCCCAAACCTCAACCCCAAACCTCAACCCCAAACCTCAACCCCAAACCTCATCCCCAAACCTCAACCCCAAACCCCAAAACTCAAACCCCCAACCCCAAACCTCAAACTTCGAACCCCAAATCCCTAACCTCAAACCCCAAACCTCAACCCTAAACCTCAACCCCAAACCTCAACCCCAAACCTCAACCCCAAACCCCAAAACTCGAACCCCCAACCCCAAACCTCCAACTTCGAACCCCAAATCCCTAACCTCAAACCCCAAACCTCAACCCCAAACCTCGACCCCAAACCTCAAGCCCAAACCTCAACCCCAAACCTCAACTCCAAACCTCAACCCCAAACCTCAACCCCAAACCTCATCACCAAACCTCAACCCCAAACCCCAAAACTCGAACCCCCAACCCCAAACCTCAAACTCCAAACCTCAACCCCAAACCTCAAACCTCGAACCCCAAACCTCAAACCTCGAACTTCAAACCCCAAACCTCAAACACCGAACCCCAACCCCAAACCTCAAACCGCGAACCCCAAACCTCAAACCCCAAATCTTAACCCCAAACCCCTAAACTCGAAACCCAAACCCCAAACCTCAAACCCCAAACCTCAACCCCAAACCTCAAACCTCGAACCCCAAACCACAAAACTGAATTTGTCAGTTTGGATAGTTCAAAACAGCGTTTTCTATGTTTTTTCAAGTTTAAAACAGCATTTTAAATACGTCAGTTTAGATTTTTGAAAACAGCGTTTTCTTGGTTTTGCTAATTTAAAACAGCAGTTTCATCGTGATTTCACAAAAATCCACCGTTTCGAACTAAAGAAACATGAATTTATCAGTTTGAATAGTTGAAAACGGCGTTTTTCTATGTTTTTGCAAGTTTAAAACAGCAATTTTATCGTCATTTCTCATAAATCGCCGTTTCGCACAAAAGAAACATGAATTTATCAGTTTGAATAGTTGAAAACAGCGTTTTATCGTGATTTCACAAAAATCCACAGTTTCCAACAAAAGAAATTCATCAGTTTGATTAGCTGAAAACAGCGTTTTTTATGTTTTTACAAGTTTAAAACAGCAATTTGAATCTCATAATTCGCCGTTTCGTACGAAAGAAACATTTCACCCAATCCAAACACCACAAACACCAAACCTAAAACCCCGAACCCCAATCCCCAACTCAAACCCAAGCCCTCAACCCCAAACCTCAAACCTCGAACCCCAAACCTCAAACTTCGAACCCCAAATCCCTAACCTCAAACCCCAAACTTTAACCCCAAACCTCAACCCTAAACCTCAACCCCAAACCTCAACCCCAAACCCCAAAACTCGAACCCCCAACCCCAAACCTCAAACTTCGAACCCCAAATCCCTAACCTCAAACCCCAAACCTCAACCCCAAACCTCAACCCCAAACCTCAATTCCAAACCTCAACCCCAAACCTAAAAACTCGAACCCCCAACCCCAAACCTCAACCCCAAACCTCAACCCTAAACCTCAACCCCAAACCTCAACCCCAAACCTCAACCCCAAACCTAAAAACTCGAACCCCAACCCCAAACCTCAAATCCCAAACCTCAACCCCAAACCTCAAACCTCGAACCCCAAACCTCAAACCTCTAACCCCAAACCCAAACCTCAAACACCGAACCCCAACCCCACACCTCAAACCGCGAACCCCAAACCTCAAACCCCAAACCTCAACCCCAAACCCCAAAACTCGAACCCCAAACCCCAAACCTCAAACCCCAAACCTCAACTCCAAACCTCAAACCTCGAACCCCATACCACAAAACTGAATTTGTCAGTTTGGATAGTTCAAAACAGCGTTTTCTATGTTTTTGCAAGTTTAAAACAGCATTTTAAATACGTCAGTTTAGATTGTTGAAAACAGCGTTTTCTTGGTTTTGCTAGTTTAAAACAGCAGTTTCATCGTGATTTCACAAAAATCTACCGTTTCGAACTAAAGAAACATGAATTTATCAGTTTGAATAGTTGAAAACAGGTTTTTCTTGTTTTTGCAAGTTTAAAACAGCAATTTTATCGTCATTTCTCATAAATCGCCGTTTCGCACGAAAGAAACATGAATTTGTCAGTTTGAATAGTTCAAAACAGGGTTTTTATATGTTTTTGCAAGTTTAAAACAGCAATTTTATGGTCATTTCTCATAAATCGCCGTTTCGCACGAAAGAAACATGAATTTATCAGTTTGAATAGTTGAAAACAGCGTTTTTCTATGTTTTTGCAAGTTTAAAACAGCAATTTTATCGTCATTTCTCATAAATCGCCGTTTCGCAAGAAAGAAATATGAATTTGTCAGTTTGAATAGTTCAAAACAGCGTTTTTCTATGTTTTTGCAAGTTTAAAACAGCACGTTTATCGTCATTTCTCATAAATCGCCGTTTCACACGAAAGAAACATGAATTTGTCAGTTTGAATAGTTCAAAACAGGGTTTTTATATGTTTTTGCAAGTTTAAAACAGCAATTTTATCGTCATTTCTCATAAATCGCCGTTTCACACGAAAGAAACATGAATTTATCAGTTTGAATAGTTGAAAACAGCGTTTTTCTATGTTTTTGCAAGTTTAAAACAGAAATTTTATCGTCATTTCTCATAAATCGCCGTTTCGCACGAAAGAAATATGAATTTGTCAGTTTGAATAGTTCAAAACAGCGTTTTTCTATGTTTTTGCAAGTTTTCAACAGCAATTTTATCGTCATTTCTCATAAATCGCCGTTTCGCACGAATGAAACATGAATTTGTCAGTTTGAATAGTTCAAAACAGCGTTTTTCTATGTTTTTGCAAGTTTAAAACAGCACGTTTATCGTCATTTCTCATAAATCGCCGTTTCACACGAAAGAAACATGAATTTGTCAGTTTGAATAGTTCAGAACAGGGTTTTTTTATGTTTTTGCAAGTTGAAAACAGCAATTTTATCGTCATTTCTCATAAATCGCCGTTTCGTACGAAAGAAACATGAATTTTTCAGTTTGAATAGTTGAAAACAGCGTTATTCTATGTTTTTGCAAGTTTATAACAGCAATTTTATTGTGATTTCACAAAAATCCACCGTTTCGAACGTAAAAAACATGAATTTATCAGTTTGAATAGTTCAAAACAGCGTTTTTCTATGTTTTTGCAAGTTTAAAACAGCAATTTTATCGTAATTTCTCATAAATCGCCGTTTCGCACGAAAGAAACATGAATTTGTCAGTTTGAATAGTTCAAAACAGCGTTTTTCTATGTTTTTGCAAGTTTAAAACAGCAATTATATAGTCATTTCTCATAAATCGTCGTATCGCACGAAAGAAACATGAATTTGTCAGTTTGAATAGTTCAAAACAGCGTTTTTCTATGTTTTTGCAAGTTTAAACAGCAATTTTATCGTCATTTCTCATAAATCGTCGTTTCGCACGAAAGAAACATGAATTTATCAGTTTGAATAGTTCAAAACAGCGTTTTTCTATGTTTTTGCAAGTTTAAAACGGCAATTTTATCGTAATTTCTCATAAATCGCCGTTTCGCACGAAAGAAACATTAATTTGTCAGTTTGAATATTTCAAAACAGCGTTTTTCTATGTTTTTGCAAGTTTAAAACAGCAATTATATAGTCATTTCTCATAAATCGCCGTTTCGCACGAAAGAAACATGAATTTGTCAGTTTGAATAGTTCAAAACAGCGTTTTTCTATGTTTTTGCAAGTTTAAAACAGCAATTATATAGTCATTTCTCATAAATCGCCGTTTCGCACGAAAGAAACATGAATTTATCAGTTTGAATAGTTGAAAACAGCGTTTTTCTAGGTTTTTGCAAGTTTAAAACAGCAATTTTATCGTCATTTCTCATAAATCGCCGTTTCGCACGAAAGAAACATGAATTTATCAGTTTGAATAGTTAAAAACAGCGTTTTATCGTGATTTCACAAAAATCCGCAGTTTCCAACAAAAGAAATTCATCAGTTTGATTAGCTGAAAACAGCGTTTTTTATGTTTTTACAAGTTTAAAACAGCAATTTGAATCTCATAATTCGCCGTTTCGTACGTAAGAAACATTTCACCCAATCCAAACACCACAAACACCAAACCTAAAACCCCGAACCCCAATCCCCAACTCAAACCCCAACCCTCAACCCCAAACCTCAAACCTCGAACCCCAAACCTCAAACTTCGAACCCCAAATCCCTAACCTCAAACCCCAAACTTTAACCCCAAACCTCAACCCCAAACCTCAACCCCAAACCTCAACCCCAAACCCCAAAACTCGAACCCCCAACCCCAAACCTCAAACTTCGAACCCCAAATCCCTAACCTCAAACCCCAAACCTCAACCCCAAACTTCAACCCCAAACCTCAACCCCAAACCTCAACCCCAAACCTCAATTTCAAACATCAACCCCAAACCTAAAAACTCGAACCTCCAACCCCAAACCTCAAACCCCAAACCTCAACCCCAAACCTCAACCCCAAACCTCAACCCCAAACCTCAACCCCAAACCTAAAAACTCGAACCCCAACCCCAAACCTCAAACCCCAAACCTCAACCCCAAACCTCAAACCTCCAACCCCAAACCTCAAACCTCGAACCCCACACCCCAAACCTCAAACACCGAACCCCAACCCCAAACCTCAAACCGCAAACCCCAAACCTCAAACCCCAAACCTCAAACCCCAAACCTCAACCCCAAACCCCAAAACTCGAACCCCAAACCCCAAACCTCAAACCCCAAACCTCAACTCCAAACCTCAAACCTCGAACCCCATACCACAAAACTGAATTTGTCAGTTTGGATAGTTCAAAACAGCGTTTTCTATGTTTTTGCAAGTTTAAAACAGCATTTTAAATACGTCAGTTTAGATTGTTGAAAACAGCGTTTTCTTGGTTTTGCTAGTTTAAAACAGCAGTTTCATCGTGATTTCACAAAAATCTACCGTTTCGAACTAAAGAAACATGAATTTATCAGTTTGAATAGTTGAAAACAGGTTTTTCTTGTTTTTGCAAGTTTAAAACAGCAATTTTATCGTCATTTCTCATAAATCGCCGTTTCGCACGAAAGAAACATGAATTTGTCAGTTTGAATAGTTCAAAACAGCGTTTTTCTATGTTTTTGCAAGTTTAAAACAGCAATTTTATCGTCATTTCTCATAAATCGGCGTTTCGCACGAAAGAAACATGAATTTGTCAGTTTGAATAGTTCAAAACCGCGTTTTTCTATGTTTTTGCAAGTTTAAAACAGCAATTTTATGGTCATTTCTCATAAATCGCCGTTTCACACGAAAGAAACATGAATTTGTCAGTTTGAATAGTTCAATACAGCGTTTTTCTATGTTTTTGCAAGTTTAAAACAGCAATTTTATCGTCATTTCTCATAAATCGCCGTTTCGTACGGAAGAAACATGAATTTTTCAGTTTGAATAGTTGAAAACAGCGTTATTCTATGTTTTTGCAAGTTTAAAACAGCAATTTTATTGTGATTTCACAAAAATCCACCGTTTCGAACGTAAAAAACATGAATTTATCAGTTTGAATAGTTCAAAACAGCGTTTTTCTATGTTTTTGCAAGTTTAAAACAGCAATTTTATCGTAATTTCTCATAAATCGCCGTTTCGCACGAAAGAAACATGAATTTGTCAGTTTGAATAGTTCAAAACAGCGTTTTTCTATGTTTTTGCAAGTTTGCAAGCACGAAAGAAACATGAATTTGTCAGTTTGAATAGTTCAAAACAGCGTTTTTCTATATTTTTGCAAGTTTAAAACAGCAATTATATAGTCATTTCTCATAAATCGCCGTTTCGCACGAAAGGAACATGAATTTATCAGTTTGAATAGTACAAAACAGCGTTTTTCTATGTTTTTGCAAGTTTAAAACAGCAATTTTATCGTAATTTCTCATAAATCGCCGTTTCGCACGATAGAAACATTAATTTGTCAGTTTGAATATTTCAAAACAGCGTTTTTCTATGTTTTTGCAAGTTTAAAACAGCAATTATATAGTCATTTCTCATAAATCGCCGTTTCGCACAAAAGAAACATGAATTTGTCAGTTTGAATAGTTCAAAACAGCGTTTTTCTATATTTTTGCAAGTTTAAAACAGCAATTATATAGTCATTTCTCATAAATCGCCGTTTCGCACGAAAGAAACATGAATTTATCAGTTTGAATAGTTAAAAACAGCGTTTTTCTATGTTTTTGCAAGTTTAAACAGCAATTTTATCGTCATTTCTCATAAATCGTCGTTTCGCACGAAAGAAACATGAATTTATCAGTGTGAATAGTTCAAAACAGCGTTTTTCTATGTTTTTGCAAGTTTAAAACAGCAATTTTATCGTAATTTCTCATAAATCGCCGTTTCGCACGAAAGAAACATTAATTTGTCAGTTTGAATATTTCAAACCAGCGTTTTTCTATGTTTTTGCAAGTTTAAAACAGCAATTATATAGTCATTTCTCATAAATCGCCGTTTCGCACGAAAGAAACATGAATTTATCAGTTTGAATAGTTGAAAACAGCGTTTTTCTAAATTTTTGCAAGTTTAAAACAGCAATTTTATCGTCATTTCTCATAAATCGCCGTTTCGCACGAAAGAAACATGAATTTATCAGTTTGAATAGTTAAAACAGCGTTTTTCTATGTTTTTGCAAGTTTAAAACAGCAATTTTATCGTCATTTCTCTTAAATCGCCGTTTCTCACGAAAGAAACATGAATTTATCAGTTTGAATAGTTGAAAACAGCGTTTTTCTATGTTTTTGCAAGTTTAAAACAGAAATTTTATCGTAATTTCTCATAAATCGCCGTTTCGCACGAAAGAAACATGAATTTATCAGTTTGAATAGTTTAAAACAGCGTTTTTCTATGTTTTTGCAAGTTTAAAACAGCAATTATATAGTCATTTCTCATAAATCGCCGTTTCACACGAAAGAAACATGAATTTGTCAGTTTGAATAGTTCAAAACAGCGTTTTTCTATGTTTTTGCAAGTTTAAAACAGCAATTATATAGTCATTTCTCATAAATCGCCGTTTCGCACGAAAGAAACATGAATTTATCAGTTTGATTAGTTAAAAACAGCGTTTTTCTATGTTTTTGCAAGTTTAAAACAGCAATTATATAGTCATTTCTCATAAATCGCCGTATCGCACGAAAGAAACATGAATTTGTCAGTTTGAATAGTTCAAAACAGCGTTTTATCGTGATTTCACAAAAATCCGCAGTTTCCAACAAAAGAAATTCATCAGTTTGATTAGCTGAAAACAGCGTTTTTTTATGTTTTTACAAGTTTAAAACAGCAATTTGAATCCCATAATTCGCCGTTTCGTACGAAAGAAACATTTCACCCAATCCAAACACCACAAACACCAAACCTAAAACCCCGAACCCCAATCCCCAACTCAAACCCCAACCTTAAACCCCAAACTTCAAACCTCGAACCCCAAACCTCAAACTTCGAACCCCAAATCCCTAACCTCAAACCCCAAACTTCAACCCCAAACCTCAACCCCAAACCTCAACCCCAAACCTCAACCCCAAACCCCAAAACTCAAACCCCCAACCCCAAACCTCAAACTTCGAACCCCAAATCCCTAACCTCAAACCCCAAACCGCAACCCTAAACCTCAACCCCAAACTTCAACCCCAAACCTAAAAACTCGAACCCCAACCCCAAACCTCAAACCCCAAACCTCAACCCCAAACCTCAAACCTCGAACCCCAAACCTCAAACCTCGAACCCCAAACCCAAACCTCAAACACCGAACCCCAACCCCAAACCTCAAACCGCGAACCCCAAACCTCAAACCCCAAACCTCAACCCCAAACCCCAAAACTCGAACCCCAAACCCCAAACCTCAAACCCCAAACCTCAACTCCAAACCTCAAACCTCGAACCCCAAACCTCAAACTTCGAACCCCAAATCCCTAACCTCAAACCCCAAACTTTAACCCCAAACCTCAACCCCAAACCTCAACCCCAAACCTCAACCCCAAACCCCAAACATTTCACCCAATCCAAACACCACAAACACCAAACCTAAAACCCCGAACCCCAATCCCCAACTCAAACCCCAACCCTCAACCCCAAACCTAAACCTCGAACCCCAAACCTCAAACTTCGAACCCCAAATCCCTAACCTCAAACCCCAAACTTTAACCCCAAACCTCAACCCCAAACCTCAACCCCAAACCTCAACCCCAAACCCCAAAACTCGAACCCCCAACCCCAAACCTCAAACTTCGAACCCCAAATCCCTAACCTCAAACCCCAAACCTCAACCCCAAACTTCAACCCCAAACCTCAACCCCAAACCTCAACCCCAAACCTCAATTTCAAACATCAACCCCAAACCTAAAAACTCGAACCTCCAACCCCAAACCTCAAACCCCAAACCTCAACCCCAAACCTCAACCCCAAACCTCAACCCCAAACCTAAAAACTCGAACCCCAACCCCAAACCTCAAACCCCAAACCTCAACCCCAAACCTCAAACCTCCAACCCCAAACCTCAAACCTCGAACCCCAAACCCAAACCTCAAACACCGAACCCCAACCCCAAACCTCAAACCGCGAACCCCAAACCTCAAACCCCAAACCTCAACCCCAAACCCCAAAACTCGAACCCCAAACCCCAAACCTCAAACCCCAAACCTCAACTCCAAACCTCAAACCTCGAACCCCATACCACAAAACTGAATTTGTCAGTTTGGATAGTTCAAAACAGCGTTTTCTATGTTTTTGCAAGTTTAAAACAGCATTTTAAATACGTCAGTTTAGATTGTTGAAAACAGCGTTTTCTTGGTTTTGCTAGTTTAAAACAGCAGTTTCATCGTGATTTCACAAAAATCTACCGTTTCGAACTAAAGAAACATGAATTTATCAGTTTGAATAGTTGAAAACAGGTTTTTCTTGTTTTTGCAAGTTTAAAACAGCAATTTTATCGTCATTTCTCATAAATCGCCGTTTCGCACGAAAGAAAATGAATTTATCAGTTTGAATAGTTCAAAACAGCGTTTTTCTATGTTTTTGCAAGTTTAAAACAGCAATTTTATCGTCATTTCTCATAAATCGCCGTTTCGCACGAAAGAAACATGAACTTGTCAGTTTGAATAGTTCAAAACAGCGTTTTTCTATGTTTTTGCAAGTTTAAAACAGCAATTTTATGGTCATTTCTCATAAATCGCCGTTTCGCACAAAAGAAACATGAATTTATCAGTTTGAATAGTTGAAAAGAGCGTTTTTCTATGTTTTTGCAAGTTTAAAACAGCAATTTTATCGTCATTTCTCATAAATCGCCGTTTCGCACGAAAGAAATATGAATTTGTCAGTTTGAATAGTTCAAAACAGCGTTTTTCTATGTTTTTGCAAGTTTAAAACAGCACGTTTATCGTCATTTCTCATAAATCGCCGTTTCACACGAAAGAAACATGAATTTGTCAGTTTGAATAGTTCAAAACAGGGTTTTTATATGTTTTTGCAAGTTTAAAACAGCAATTTTATCGTCATTTCTCATAAATCGCCGTTTCACACGAAAGAAAAATTTGAATTTATCAGTTTGAATAGTTGAAAACAGCGTTTCTCTAGGTTTTTGCAAGTTTAAAACAGCAATTTTATCGTCATTTCTCATAAATCGCCGTTTCGCACGAAAGAAATATGAATTTGTCAGTTTGAATAGTTCAAAACAGCGTTTTTCTATGTTTTTGCAAGTTTTCAACAGCAATTTTATCGTCATTTCTCATAAATCGCCGTTTCGCACGAATGAAACATTAATTTGTCAGTTTGAATAGTTCAAAACAGCGTTTTTCTATGTTTTTGCAAGTTTTCAACAGCAATTTTATCGTCATTTCTCATAAATCGCCGTTTCACACGAAAGAAACATGAATTTGTCAGTTTGAATAGTTCAAAACAGGGTTTTTTTATGTTTTTGCAAGTTTAAAACAGCAATTTTATCGTCATTTCTCATAAATCGCCGTTTCGTACGAAAGAAACATGAATTTTTCAGTTTGAATAGTTGAAAACAGCGTTATTCTATGTTTTTGCAAGTTTATAACAGCAATTTTATTGTGATTTCACAAAAATCCACCGTTTCGAACGTAAAAAACATGAATTTATCAGTTTGAATAGTTCAAAACAGCGTTTTTCTATGTTTTTGCAAGTTTAAAACAGCAATTTTATCGTAATTTCTCATAAATCGCCGTTTCGCACGAAAGAAACATGAATTTGTCAGTTTGAATAGTTCAAAACAGCGTTTTTCTATGTTTTTGCAAGTTTAAAACAGCAATTATATAGTCATTTCTCATAAATCGTCGTATCGCACGAAAGAAACATGAATTTGTCAGTTTGAATAGTTCAAAACAGCGTTTTTCTATATTTTTGCAAGTTTAAAACAGCAATTTTATCGTAATTTCTCATAAATCGCCGTTTCGCACGAAAGAAACATTAATTTGTCAGTTTGAATATTTCAAAACAGCGTTTTTCTATGTTTTTGCAAGTTTAAAACAGCAATTATATAGTCATTTCTCATAAATCGCCGTTTCGCACGAAAGAAACATGAATTTGTCAGTTTGAATAGTTCAAAACAGCGTTTTTCTAGGTTTTTGCAAGTTTAAAACAGCAATTATATAGTCATTTCTCATAAATCGCCGTTTCGCACGAAAGAAACATGAATTTATCAGTTTGAATAGTTAAAAACAGCGTTTTTCTAGGTTTTTGCAAGTTTAAAACAGCAATTTTATCGTCATTTCTCATAAATCGCCGTTTCGCACGAAAGAAACATGAATTTGTCAGTTTGAATAGTTCAAAACAGCGTTTTTCTATGTTTTTGCAAGTTTAAACAGCAATTATATAGTCATTTCTCATAAATCGCCGTTTCGCACGAAAGAAACATGAATTTATCAGTTTGAATAGTTAAAAACAGCGTTTTTCTATGTTTTTGCAAGTTTAAACAGCAATTTTATCGTCATTTCTCATAAATCGTCGTTTCGCACGAAAGAAACATGAATTTATCAGTTTGAATAGTTCAAAACAGCGTTTTTCTATGTTTTTGCAAGTTTAAAACGGCAATTTTATCGTAATTTCTCATAAATCGCCGTTTCGCACGAAAGAAACATTAATTTGTCAGTTTGAATATTTCAAAACAGCGTTTTTCTATGTTTTTGCAAGTTTAAAACAGCAATTATATAGTCATTTCTCATAAATCGCCGTTTCGCACGAAAGAAACATGAATTTGTCAGTTTGAATAGTTAAAAACAGCGTTTTATCGTGATTTCACAAAAATCCGCAGTTTCCAACAAAAGAAATTCATCAGTTTGATTAGCTGAAAACAGCGTTTTTTATGTTTTTACAAGTTTAAAACAGCAATTTGACTCTCATAATTCGCCGTTTCGTACGTAAGAAACATTTCACCCAAGCCAAACACCACAAACACCAAACCTAAAACCCCGAACCCCAATCCCCAAATCAAACCCCAACCCTCAACCCCAAACCTCAATCCTCGAACCCCAAACCTCAAACTTCGAACCCCAAATCCCTAACCTCAAACCCCAAACTTTAACCCCAAACCTCAACCCCAAACCTCAACCCCAAACCCCAAATATCAAACCTCCAACCCCATACCTCAAACCTCGAACCCCAAACCCCAAACCTCAAACACCGAACCCCAACCCCAAACCTCAAACCGCAAACCCCAAACCTCAAACCCCAAACCTCAAACCCCAAACCTCAACCCCAAACCCCAAAACTCGAACCCCAAACCCCAAACCTCAAACCCCAAACCTCAACTCCAAACCTCAAACCTCGAACCCCATACCACAAAACTGAATTTGTCAGTTTGGATAGTTCAAAACAGCGTTTTCTATGTTTTTGCAAGTTTAAAACAGCATTTTAAATACGTCAGTTTAGATTGTTGAAAACAGCGTTTTCTTGGTTTTGCTAGTTTAAAACAGCAGTTTCATCGTGATTTCACAAAAATCTACCGTTTCGAACTAAAGAAACATGAATTTATCAGTTTGAATAGTTGAAAACAGGTTTTTCTTGTTTTTGCAAGTTTAAAACAGCAATTTTATCGTCATTTCTCATAAATCGCCGTTTCGCACGAAAGAAAATGAATTTATCAGTTTGAATAGTTCAAAACAGCGTTTTTCTATGTTTTTGCAAGTTTAAAACAGCAATTTTATCGTCATTTCTCATAAATCGCCGTTTCGCACGAAAGAAACATGAACTTGTCAGTTTGAGTAGTTCAAAACAGCGTTTTTCTATGTTTTTGCAAGTTTAAAACAGCAATTTTATGGTCATTTCTCATAAATCGCCGTTTCGCACAAAAGAAACATGAATTTATCAGTTTGAATAGTTGAAAAGAGCGTTTTTCTATGTTTTTGCAAGTTTAAAACAGCAATTTTATCGTCATTTCTCATAAATCGCCGTTTCGCACGAAAGAAATATGAATTTGTCAGTTTGAATAGTTCAAAACAGCGTTTTTCTATGTTTTTGCAAGTTTAAAACAGCACGTTTATCGTCATTTCTCATAAATCGCCGTTTCACACGAAAGAAACATGAATTTGTCAGTTTGAATAGTTCAAAACAGGGTTTTTATATGTTTTTGCAAGTTTAAAACAGCAATTTTATCGTCATTTCTCATAAATCGCCGTTTCACACGAAAGAAAAATTTGAATTTATCAGTTTGAATAGTTGAAAACAGCGTTTCTCTAGGTTTTTGCAAGTTTAAAACAGCAATTTTATCGTCATTTCTCATAAATCGCCGTTTCGTACGGAAGAAACATGAATTTTTCAGTTTGAATTGTTGAAAACAGCGTTTCTCTAGGTTTTTGCAAGTTTAAAACAGCAATTTTATCGTCATTTCTCATAAATCGCCGTTTCACACGAAAGAAACATGAATTTATCAGTTTGAATAGTTGAAAACAGCGTTTTTCTATGTTTTTGCAAGTTTAAAGCAGAAATTTTATCGTCATTTCTCATAAATCGCCGTTTCGCACGAAAGAAATATGAATTTGTCAGTTTGAATAGTTCAAAACAGCGTTTTTCTATGTTTTTGCAAGTTTTCAACAGCAATTTTATCGTCATTTCTCATAAATCGCCGTTTCGCACGAATGAAACATTAATTTGTCAGTTTGAATAGTTCAAAACAGCGTTTTTCTATGTTTTTGCAAGTTTTCAACAGCAATTTTATCGTCATTTCTCATAAATCGCCGTTTCACACGAAAGAAACATGAATTTGTCAGTTTGAATAGTTCAAAACAGGGTTTTTTTATGTTTTTGCAAGTTTAAAACAGCAATTTTATCGTCATTTCTCATAAATCGCCGTTTCGTACGAAAGAAACATGAATTTTTCAGTTTGAATAGTTGAAAACAGCGTTATTCTATGTTTTTGCAAGTTTATAACAGCAATTTTATTGTGATTTCACAAAAATCCACCGTTTCGAACGTAAAAAACATGAATTTATCAGTTTGAATAGTTCAAAACAGCGTTTTTCTATGTTTTTGCAAGTTTAAAACAGCAATTTTATCGTAATTTCTCATAAATCGCCGTTTCGCACGAAAGAAACATGAATTTGTCAGTTTGAATAGTTCAAAACAGCGTTTTTCTATGTTTTTGCAAGTTTAAAACAGCAATTATATAGTCATTTCTCATAAATCGTCGTATCGCACGAAAGAAACATGAATTTGTCAGTTTGAATAGTTCAAAACAGCGTTTTTCTATATTTTTGCAAGTTTAAAACAGCAATTTTATCGTAATTTCTCATAAATCGCCGTTTCGCACGAAAGAAACATTAATTTGTCAGTTTGAATATTTCAAAACAGCGTTTTTCTATGTTTTTGCAAGTTTAAAACAGCAATTATATAGTCATTTCTCATAAATCGCCGTTTCGCACGAAAGAAACATGAATTTGTCAGTTTGAATAGTTCAAAACAGCGTTTTTCTAGGTTTTTGCAAGTTTAAAACAGCAATTATATAGTCATTTCTCATAAATCGCCGTTTCGCACGAAAGAAACATGAACTTGTCAGTTTGAGTAGTTCAAAACAGCGTTTTTCTATGTTTTTGCAAGTTTAAAACAGCAATTTTATGGTCATTTCTCATAAATCGCCGTTTCGCACAAAAGAAACATGAATTTATCAGTTTGAATAGTTGAAAAGAGCGTTTTTCTATGTTTTTGCAAGTTTAAAACAGCAATTTTATCGTCATTTCTCATAAATCGCCGTTTCGCACGAAAGAAATATGAATTTGTCAGTTTGAATAGTTCAAAACAGCGTTTTTCTATGTTTTTGCAAGTTTAAAACAGCACGTTTATCGTCATTTCTCATAAATCGCCGTTTCACACGAAAGAAACATGAATTTGTCAGTTTGAATAGTTCAAAACAGGGTTTTTATATGTTTTTGCAAGTTTAAAACAGCAATTTTATCGTCATTTCTCATAAATCGCCGTTTCACACGAAAGAAAAATTTGAATTTATCAGTTTGAATAGTTGAAAACAGCGTTTCTCTAGGTTTTTGCAAGTTTAAAACAGCAATTTCATCGTCATTTCTCATAAATCGCCGTTTCGTACGGAAGAAACATGAATTTTTCAGTTTGAATTGTTGAAAACAGCGTTTCTCTAGGTTTTTGCAAGTTTAAAACAGCAATTTTATCGTCATTTCTCATAAATCGCCGTTTCACACGAAAGAAACATGAATTTATCAGTTTGAATAGTTGAAAACAGCGTTTTTCTATGTTTTTGCAAGTTTAAAGCAGAAATTTTATCGTCATTTCTCATAAATCGCCGTTTCGCACGAAAGAAATATGAATTTGTCAGTTTGAATAGTTCAAAACAGCGTTTTTCTATGTTTTTGCAAGTTTTCAACAGCAATTTTATCGTCATTTCTCATAAATCGCCGTTTCGCACGAATGAAACATTAATTTGTCAGTTTGAATAGTTCAAAACAGCGTTTTTCTATGTTTTTGCAAGTTTTCAACAGCAATTTTATCGTCATTTCTCATAAATCGCCGTTTCACACGAAAGAAACATGAATTTGTCAGTTTGAATAGTTCAAAACAGGGTTTTTTTATGTTTTTGCAAGTTTAAAACAGCAATTTTATCGTCATTTCTCATAAATCGCCGTTTCGTACGAAAGAAACATGAATTTTTCAGTTTGAATAGTTGAAAACAGCGTTATTCTATGTTTTTGCAAGTTTATAACAGCAATTTTATTGTGATTTCACAAAAATCCACCGTTTCGAACGTAAAAAACATGAATTTATCAGTTTGAATAGTTCAAAACAGCGTTTTTCTATGTTTTTGCAAGTTTAAAACAGCAATTTTATCGTAATTTCTCATAAATCGCCGTTTCGCACGAAAGAAACATGAATTTGTCAGTTTGAATAGTTCAAAACAGCGTTTTTCTATGTTTTTGCAAGTTTAAAACAGCAATTATATAGTCATTTCTCATAAATCGTCGTATCGCACGAAAGAAACATGAATTTGTCAGTTTGAATAGTTCAAAACAGCGTTTTTCTATATTTTTGCAAGTTTAAAACAGCAATTTTATCGTAATTTCTCATAAATCGCCGTTTCGCACGAAAGAAACATTAATTTGTCAGTTTGAATATTTCAAAACAGCGTTTTTCTATGTTTTTGCAAGTTTAAAACAGCAATTATATAGTCATTTCTCATAAATCGCCGTTTCGCACGAAAGAAACATGAATTTGTCAGTTTGAATAGTTCAAAACAGCGTTTTTCTAGGTTTTTGCAAGTTTAAAACAGCAATTATATAGTCATTTCTCATAAATCGCCGTTTCGCACGAAAGAAACATGAATTTATCAGTTTGAATAGTTAAAAACAGCGTTTTTCTAGGTTTTTGCAAGTTTAAAACAGCAATTTTATCGTCATTTCTCATAAATCGCCGTTTCGCACGAAAGAAACATGAATTTGTCAGTTTGAATAGTTCAAAACAGCGTTTTTCTATGTTTTTGCAAGTTTAAACAGCAATTATATAGTCATTTCTCATAAATCGCCGTTTCGCACGAAAGAAACATGAATTTATCAGTTTGAATAGTTAAAAACAGCGTTTTTCTATGTTTTTGCAAGTTTAAACAGCAATTTTATCGTCATTTCTCATAAATCGTCGTTTCGCACGAAAGAAACATGAATTTATCAGTTTGAATAGTTCAAAACAGCGTTTTTCTATGTTTTTGCAAGTTTAAAACGGCAATTTTATCGTAATTTCTCATAAATCGCCGTTTCGCACGAAAGAAACATTAATTTGTCAGTTTGAATATTTCAAAACAGCGTTTTTCTATGTTTTTGCAAGTTTAAAACAGCAATTATATAGTCATTTCTCATAAATCGCCGTTTCGCACGAAAGAAACATGAATTTGTCAGTTTGAATAGTTCAAAACAGCGTTTTTCTATGTTTTTGCAAGTTTAAAACAGCAATTATATAGTCATTTCTCATAAATCGCCGTTTCGCACGAAAGAAACATGAATTTATCAGTTTGAATAGTTAAAAACAGCGTTTTTCTAGGTTTTTGCAAGTTTAAAACAGCAATTTTATCGTCATTTCTCATAAACCGCCGTTTCGCACGAAAGAAACATGAATTTATCAGTTTGAATAGTTAAAAACAGCGTTTTATCGTGATTTCACAAAAATCCGCAGTTTCCAACAAAAGAAATTCATCAGTTTGATTAGCTGAAAACAGCGTTTTTTATGTTTTTACAAGTTTAAAACAGCAATTTGACTCTCATAATTCGCCGTTTCGTACGTAAGAAACATTTCACCCAAGCCAAACACCACAAACACCAAACCTAAAACCCCGAACCCCAATCCCTAAATCAAACCCCAACCCTCAACCCCAAACCTCAATCCTCGAACCCCAAACCTCAAACTTCGAACCCCAAATCCCTAACCTCAAACCCCAAACTTTAACCCCAAACCTCAACCCCAAACCTCAACCCCAAACCCCAAACCTCAAACCTCCAACCCCATACCTCAAACCTCGAACCCCAAACCCCAAACCTCAAACACCGAACCCCAACCCCAAACCTCAAACCGCAAACCCCAAACCTCAAACCCCAAACCTCAAACCCCAAACCTCAACCCCAAACCCCAAAACTCGAACCCCAAACCCCAAACCTCAAACCCCAAACCTCAACTCCAAACCTCAAACCTCGAACCCCATACCACAAAACTGAATTTGTCAGTTTGGATAGTTCAAAACAGCGTTTTCTATGTTTTTGCAAGTTTAAAACAGCATTTTAAATACGTCAGTTTAGATTGTTGAAAACAGCGTTTTCTTGGTTTTGCTAGTTTAAAACAGCAGTTTCATCGTGATTTCACAAAAATCTACCGTTTCGAACTAAAGAAACATGAATTTATCAGTTTGAATAGTTGAAAACAGGTTTTTCTTGTTTTTGCAAGTTTAAAACAGCAATTTTATCGTCATTTCTCATAAATCGCCGTTTCGCACGAAAGAAACATGAATTTGTCAGTTTGAATAGTTCAAAACAGCGTTTTTCTATGTTTTTGCAAGTTTAAAACAGCAATTTTATCGTCATTTCTCATAAATCGGCGTTTCGCACGAAAGAAACATGAATTTGTCAGTTTGAATAGTTCAAAACCGCGTTTTTCTATGTTTTTGCAAGTTTAAAACAGCAATTTTATGGTCATTTCTCATAAATCGCCGTTTCGCACGAAAGAAACATGAATTTATCAGTTTGAATAGTTGAAAACAGCGTTTTTCTATGTTTTTGCAAGTTTAAAACAGCAATTTTATCGTCATTTCTAATAAATCGCCGTTTCGCACGAAAGAAATATGAATTTGTCAGTTTGAATAGTTCAAAATAGCGTTTTTCTATGTTTTTGCAAGTTTAAAACAGCACGTTTATCGTCATTTCTCATAAATCGCCGTTTCACACGAAAGAAACATGAATTTGTCAGTTTGAATAGTTCAAAACAGGGTTTTTCTATGTTTTTGCAAGTTTAAAATAGCAATTTTATCGTCATTTCTCATAAATCGCCGTTTCACACGAAAGAAACATGAATTTAGCAGTTTGAATAGTTGAAAACAGCGTTTCTCTAGGTTTTTGCAAGTTTAAAACAGCAATTTTATCGTCATTTCTCATAAATCGCCGTTTCACACGAAAGAAACATGAATTTATCAGTTTGAATAGTTGAAAACAGCGTTTTTCTATGTTTTTGCAAGTTTAAAACAGAAATTTTATCGTCATTTCTCATAAATCGCCGTTTCGCACGAAAGAAATATGAATTTGTCAGTTTGAATAGTTCAAAACAGCGTTTTTCTATGTTTTTGCAAGTTTAAAACAGCACGTTTATGGTCATTTCTCATAAATCGCCGTTTCACACGAAAAAAACATGAATTTGTCAGTTTGAATAGTTCAAAACAGGGTTTTTCTATGTTTTTGCAAGTTTAAAACAGCAATTTTATCGTCATTTCTCATAAATCGCCGTTTCGTACGGAAGAAACATGAATTTTTCAGTTTGAATAGTTGAAAACAGCGTTATTCTATGTTTTTGCAAGTTTAAAACAGCAATTTTATTGTGATTTCACAAAAATCCACCGTTTCGAACGTAAAAAACATGAATTTATCAGTTTGAATAGTTCAAAACAGCGTTTTTCTATGTTTTTGCAAGTTTAAAACAGCAATTTTATCGTAATTTCTCATAAATCGCCGTTTCGCACGAAAGAAACATGAATTTGTCAGTTTGAATAGTTCAAAACAGCGTTTTTCTATGTTTTTGCAAGTTTAAAACAGCAATTATATAGTCATTTCTCATAAATCGTCGTATCGCACGAAAGAAACATGAATTTGTCAGTTTGAATAGTTCAAAACAGCGTTTTTCTATATTTTTGCAAGTTTAAAACAGCAATTATATAGTCATTTCTCATAAATCGCCGTTTCGCACGAAAGAAACATGAATTTATCAGTTTGAATAGTTAAAAACAGCGTTTTTCTATGTTTTTGCAAGTTTAAACAGCAATTTTATCGTCATTTCTCATAAATCGCCGTTTCGCACGAAAGAAACATGAATTTATCAGTTTGAATAGTTCAAAAAAGCGTTTTTCTATGTTTTTGCAAGTTTAAAACAGAAATTTTATCGTAATTTCTCATAAATCGCCGTTTCGCACGAAAGAAACATGAATTTGTCAGTTTGAATATTTCAAAACAGCGTTTTTCTATGTTTTTGCAAGTTTAAAACAGCAATTATATAGTCATTTCTCATAAATCGCCGTATCGCACGAAAGAAACATGAATTTGTCAGTTTGAATAGTTCAAAACAGCGTTTTTCTATGTTTTTGCAAGTTTAAAACAGCAATTATATAGTCATTTCTCATAAATCGCCGTATCGCACGAAAGAAACATGAATTTGTCAGTTTGAATAGTTCAAAACAGCGTTTTTCTATATTTTTGCAAGTTTAAAACAGCAATTATATAGTCATTTCTCATAAATCGCCGTTTCGCACGAAATAAACATGAATTTATCAGTTTGAATAGTTAAAAACAGCGTTTTTCTATGTTTTTGCAAGTTTAAACAGCAATTTTATCGTCATTTCTCATAAATCGCCGTTTCGCACGAAAGAAACATGAATTTATTAGTTTGAATAGTTGAAAACGGCGTTTTTCTATGTTTTTGCAAGTTTAAAACAGCAATTTTATTGTGATTTCACAAAATCCACCGTTTTGAACGTAAAAAACATGAATTTATCAGTTTGAATAGTTCAAAACAGCGTTTTTCTTTGTTTTTGCAAGTTTAAAACAGCAATTTTATCGTAATTTCTCATAAATCGCCGTTTCGCACGAAAGAAACATGAATTTATCAGTTTGAATAGTTGAAAACAGCGTTTTTCTAGGTTTTTGCAAGTTTAAAACAGCAATTTTATCGTCATTTCTAATAAATCGCCGTTTCGCACGAAAGAAACATGAATTTATCAGATTGAATAGTTAAAAACAGCGTTTTTCTATGTTTTTGCAAGTTTAAACAGCAATTTTATCGTCATTTCTCATAAATCGCCGTTTCGCACGAAAGAAACATGAATTTATCAGTTTGAATAGTTGAAAACGGCGTTTTTCTATGTTTTTGCAAGTTTAAAACAGCAATTTTATCGTCATTTCTCATAAATCGCCGTTTCGCACGAAAGAAAAATGAATTTATCTGTTTAAATAGTTGAAAACAGCGTTTTTCTATGTTTTTGCAAGTTTAAAACAGCAATTTTATCGTCATTTCTCTTAAATCGCCGTTTCTCACGAAAGAAACATGAATTTATCAGTTTGAATAGTTGAAAACAACGTTTTATCGTGATTTCACAAAAATCCGCAGTTTCCAACAAAAGAAATTCATCAGTTTGATTATCTGAAAACAGCGTTTTTTATGTTTTTACAAGTTTAAAACAGCAATTTGAATCTCATAATTCGCCGTTTCGTACGAAAGAAACATTTCACCCAATCCAAACACCACAAACACCAAACCTAAAACCCCGAACCCCAATCCACAACTCAAACCCCAACCCTCAACCCCAAACTTCAAACCTCGAACCCCAAACCTCAAACTTCGAACCCCAAATCCCTAACCTCAAACCCCAAACTTCAACCCCAAACCTCAACCCCAAACCTCAACCCCAAACCTCAACCCCAAACCCCAAAACTCGAACCCCCAACCCCAAACCTCAAACTTCGAACCCCAAATCCCTAACCTCAAACCCCAAACCTCAACCCTAAACCTCAACCCCAAACCTCTACCCCAAACCTCAACCCCAAACCCCAAAACTCGAACCCCCAACCACAAACCTCCAACTTCGAACCCCAAATCCCTAACCTCAAACCCCAAACCTCAACCCCAAACCTCAATTCCAAACCTCAAGCCCAAACCCCAACCCCAAACCTCAACCCCAAACCCCAAAACTCGAACCCCCAACCCCAAACCTCAAACTCCAAACCTCAACCGCAAACCTCAAACCTAGAACCTCAAACCTCAAACCTCGAACTTCAAACCCCAAACCTCAAACACCGAACCCCAACCCCAAACCTCAAACCGCGAACCCCAAACCTCAAACCCCAAATCTTAACCCCAAACCCCAAAACTCGAACCCCATACCACAAAACTGAATTTGTCAGTTTGGATAGTTCAAAACAGCGTTTTCTATGTTTTTGCAAGTTTAAAACAGCATTTTAAATACGTCAGTTTAGATTGTTGAAAACAGCGTTTTCTTGGTTTTGCTAGTTTAAAACAGCAGTTTCATCGTAATTTCACAAAAATCTACCGTTTCGAACTAAAGAAACATGAATTTGTCAGTTTGAATAGTTCAAAACAGCGTTTTTCTATGTTTTTGCAAGTTTAAAACAGCAATTTTATGGTCATTTCTCATAAATCGCCGTTTCGCACGAAAGAAACATGAATTTATCAGTTTGAACAGTTGAAAACAGCGTTTTTCTATGTTTTTGCAAGTTTAAAACAGCAATTTTATCGTCATTTCTCATAAATCGCCGTTTCGCACAAAAGAAATATGAATTTGTCAGTTTGAATAGTTCAAAACAGCGTTTTTCTATGTTTTTGCAAGTTTAAAACAGCACGTTTATCGTCATTTCTCATAAATCGCCGTTTCACACGAAAGAAACATGAATTTGTCAGTTTGAATAGTTCAAAACAGGGTTTTTCTATGTTTTTGCAAATTTAAAACAGCAATTTTATCGTCATTTCTCATAAATCGCCGTTTCACACGAAAGAAACATGAATTTATCAGTTTGAATAGTTGAAAACAGCGTTTCTCTAGGTTTTTGCAAGTTTAAAACAGCAATTTTATCGTCATTTCTCATAAATCGCCGTTTCGTACGGAAGAAACATGAATTTTTCAGTTTGAATAGTTGAAAACAGCAATTTTATCGTCATTTCTTATAAATCGCCGTTTCACACGAAAGAAACATGAATTTATCAGTTTGAATAGTTAAAAACAGCGTTTTTCTATGTTTTTGCAAGTTTAAAACAGAAATTTTATCGTCATTTCTCATAAATCGCCGTTTCGCACGAAAGAAATATGAATTTGTCAGTTTGAATAGTTCAAAACAGAGTTTTTCTATGTTTTTGCAAGTTTTCAACAGCAATTTTATCGTCATTTCTCATAAATCGCCGTTTCGCACGAATGAAACATGAATTTGTCAGTTTGAATAGTTCAAAACAGCGTTTTTCTATGTTTTTGCAAGTTTAAAACAGCACGTTTATGGTCATTTCTCATAAATCGCCGTTTCACACGAAAGAAACATGTATTTGTCAGTTTGAATAGTTCAAAACAGGGTTTTTCTATGTTTTTGCAAGTTTAAAACAGCAAATTTATCGTCATTTCTCATAAATCGCCGTTTCACACGAAAGAAACATGAATTTATCAGTTTGAATAGTTGAAAACAGCGTTTCTCTAGGTTTTTGCAAGTTTAAAACAGCAATTTTATCGTCATTTCTCATAAATCGCCGTTTCGTACGGAAGAAACATGAATTTTTCAGTTTGAATAGTTGAAAACAGCGTTATTCTATGTTTTTGCAATTTTAAAACAGCAATTTTATTGTGATTTCACAAAAATCCACCGTTTCGAACGTAAAAAACATGAATTTATCAGTTTGAATAGTTCAAAACAGCGTTTTTCTATGTTTTTGCAAGTTTAAAACAGCAATTTTATCGTAATTTCTCATAAATCGCCGTTTCGCACGAAAGAAACATGAATTTGTCAGTTTGAATAGTTCAAAACAGCGTTTTTCTATGTTTCTGCAAGTTTAAAACAGCAATTATATAGTCATTTCTCATAAATCGCCGTATCGCACGAAAGAAACATGAATTTGTCAGTTTGAATAGTTCAAAACAGCGTTTTTCTATATTTTTGCAAGTTTAAAACAGCAATTATATAGTCATTTCTCATAAATCGCCGTTTCGCACGAAAGAAACATGAATTTATCAGTTTGAATAGTTAAAAACAGCGTTTTTCTATGTTTTTGCAAGTTTAAACAGCAATTTTATCGTCATTTCTCATAAATCGCGGTTTCGCACGAAAGAAACATGAAATTATCAGTTTGAATAATTCAAAAAAGCGTTTTTCTATGTTTTTGCAAGTTTAAAACAGCAATTTTATCGTAATTTCTCATAAATCGCCGTTTCGCACGAAAGAAACATTAATTTGTCAGTTTGAATATTTCAAAACAGCGTTTTTCTATGTTTTTGCAAGTTTAAAACAGCAATTATATAGTCATTTCTCATAAATCGCCGTATCGCACGAAAGAAACATGAATTTGTCAGTTTGAATAGTTCAAAACAGCGTTTTTCTATGTTTTTGCAAGTTTAAAACAGCAATTTTATCGTAATTTCTCATAAATCGCCGTTTCGCACGAAAGAAACATTAATTTGTCAGTTTGAATATTTCAAAACAGCGTTTTTCTATGTTTTTGCAAGTTTAAAACAGCAATTATATAGTCATTTCTCATAAATCGCCGTTTCGCACGAAAGAAACATGAATTTGTCAGTTTGAATAGTTCAAAACAGCGTTTTTCTATGTTTTTGCAAGTTTAAAACAGCAATTATATAGTCATATCTCATAAATCGCCGTTTCGCACGAAAGAAATATGAATTTATCAGTTTGAATAGTTGAAAACAGCGTTTTTCTAGGTTTTTGCAAGTTTAAAACAGCAATTTTATCGTCATTTCTCATAAATCGCCGTTTCGCACGAAAGAAACATGAATTTATCAGTTTCAATAGTTCAAAACAGCGTTTTTCTATGTTTTTGCAAGTTTAAAACAGCAATTTTATCGTAATTTCTCATAAATCGCCGTTTCGCACGAAAGAAACATTAATTTGTCAGTTTGAATATTTCAAAACAGCGTTTTTCTATGTTTTTGCAAGTTTAAAACAGCAATTATATAGTCATTTCTCATAAATCGCCGTTTCGCACGAAAGAAACATGAATTTGTCAGTTTGAATAGTTCAAAACAGCGTTTTTCTAGGTTTTTGCAAGTTTAAAACAGCAATTTTATCGTCATTTCTCATAAATCGCCGTTTCGCACGAAAGAAACATGAATTTATCAGTTTGAATAGTTAAAAACAGCGTTTTATCGTGATTTCACAAAAATCCGCAGTTTCCAACAAAAGAAATTCATCAGTTTGATTAGCTGAAAATAGCGTTTTTATGTTTTTACAAGTTTAAAACAGCAATTTGAATCTCATAATTCGCCGTTTCGTACGTAAGAAACATTTCACCCAATCCAAACACCACAAACACCAAACCTAAAACCCCGAACCCCAATCCCCAACTCAAACCCCAACCCTCAAAACCAAACCTCAAACCTCGAACCCCAAACCTCAAACTTCGAACCCCAAATCCCTAACCTCAAACCCCAAACCTCAACCCCAAACCTCAACCCCAAACCTCAACCCCAAACCTCAATTCTAAACATCAACCCCAAACCTAAAAACTCGAACCCCCAACCCCAAACCTCAAACCCCAAACCTCAACCCCAAACCTCAACCCCAAACCTCAACCCCAAACCTCAACCCCAAACCTCAACCCCAAACCTAAAAACTCGAACCCCAACCCCAAACCTCAAACCCCAAACCTCAACCCCAAACCTCAAACCTCGAACCCCAAACCTCAAACCTCGAACCCCAAACCCCAAACCTCAAACACCGAACCCCAACCCCAAACCTCAAACCGCGAACCCCAAACCTCAAACCCCAAACCTCAAACTCCAAACCTCAACCCCAAACCCCAAAACTCGAACCCCAAACCCCAAACCTCAAACCCCAAACCTCAACTCCAAACCTCAAACCTCGAACCCCATACCACAAAACTGAATTTGTCAGTTTGGATAGTTCAAAACAGCGTTTTCTATGTTTTCGCAAGTTTAAAACAGCATTTTAAATACGTCAGTTTAGATTGTTGAAAACAGCGTTTTCTTGGTTTTGCTAGTTTAAAACAGCAGTTTCATCGAGATTTCACAAAAATCCACCGTTTCGAACTAAAGAAACATGAATTTATCAGTTTGTATAGTTGAAAACAGGTTTTTCTTGTTTTTGCAAGTTTAAAACAGCAATTTTATCGTCATTTCTCATAAATCGCCGTTTCGCACGAAAGAAACATGAATTTGTCAGTTTGAATAGTTCAAAACAGCGTTTTTCTATGTTTTTGCAAGTTTAAAACAGCAATTTTATAGTCATTTCTCATAAATCGCCGTTTCGCATGAAAGAAACATGAATTTGTCAGTTTGAATAGTTCAAAACAGGGTTTTTCTATGTTTTTGCAAGTTTAAAACAGCAATTTTATCGTCATTTCTCATAAATCGTCGTTTCGCACGAAAGAAACATGAATTTATCAGTTTGAATAGTTGAAAACAGCGTTTTTCTATGTTTTTGCAAGTTTAAAACAGCAATTTTATCGTCATTTCTCATAAATCGCCGTTTCGCACGAAAGAAATATGAATTTGTCAGTTTGAATAGTTCAAAACAGCGTTTTTTATGTTTTTGCAAGTTTTCAACAGCAATTTTATCGTCATTTCTCATAAATCGCCGTTTCGCACGAAAAAAACATGAATTTGTCAGTTTGAATAGTTCAAAACAGCATTTTTCTATGTTTTTGCAAGTTTAAAACAGAAATTTTATCGTCATTTCTCATAAATCGCCGTTTCACACGAAAGAAACATGAATTTATCAGTTTGAATAGTTGAAAACAGCGTTTTTCTATGTTTTTGCAAGTTTAAAACAGAAATTTTATCGTCATTTCTCATAAATCGCCGTTTCGCACGAAAGAAAGAAACATGAATTTATCAGTTTGAATAGTTGAAAACAGCGTTTCTCTAGGTTTTTGCAAGTTTAAAACAGCAATTTTATCGTCATTTCTCATAAATCGCCGTTTCACACGAAAGATACATGAATTTTTCAGTTTAAATAGTTGAAAACAGCGGTATTCTATGTTTTTGCAAGTTTAAAACAGCAATTTTATTGTGATTTCACAAAAATCCACCGTTTCGAACGTAAAAAACATGAATTTATCAGTTTGAATAGTTCAAAACAGCGTTTTTCTATGTTTTTGCAAGTTTAAAACAGCAATTATATAGTCATTTCTCATAAATCGCCGTATCGCACGAAAGAAACATGAATTTGTCAGTTTGAATAGTTCAAAACAGCGTTTTTCTATGTTTTTGCAAGTTTTCAACAGCAATTTTATCGTCATTTCTCATAAATCGCCGTTTCGCACGAATGAAACATGAATTTGTCAGTTTGAATAGTTCAAAACAGCGTTTTTCTATGTTTTTGCAAGTTTAAAACAGCAATTTTATCGTCATTTCTCATAAATCGCCGTTTCACACGAAAGAAACATGAATTTATCAGTTTGAATAGTTGAAAACAGCGTTTCTCTAGGTTTTTGCAAGTTCAAAACAGCAATTTTATCGTCATTTCTCATAAATCGCCGTTTCGTACGGAAGAAACATAATTTTTTCAGTTTGAATAGTTGAAAACAGCGTTATTCTATGTTTTTGCAATTTTAAAACAGCAATTTTATAGTGATTTCACAAAAATCCACCGTTTCGAACGTAAAAAACATGAATTTATCAGTTTGAATAGTTGAAAAGAGCGTTTCTCTAAGTTTTTGCAAGTTTAAAACAGCAATTTTATCGTCATTTCTCATAAATCGCCGTTTTGTACGGAAGAAACATGAATTTTTCAGTTTGAATAGTTGAAAACAGCGTTTTTCTATGTTTTTGCAAGTTTAAAACAGCAATTTTATCGTAATTTCTCATAAATCGCCGTTTCGCACGAAAGAAACATGAATTTGTCAGTTTGAATTGTTCAAAACAGCGTTTTTCTATGTTTTTGCAAGTTTAAAACAGCAATTATATAGTCATTTCTCATAAATCGCCGTTTCGTACGGAAGAAACATGAATTTTTCAGTTTGAATAGTTGAAAACAGCGTTTTAACGTGATTTCACAAAAAACCGCAGTTTCCAACAAAAGAAATTCATCAGTTTCAACAGCAATTTTATCGTCATTTCTCATAATTCGCCGTTTCGCACGAAAGAAACCTGAATTTATCAGTTTGAATAGTTAAAAACAGCGTTTTTCTATGTTTTTGCAAGTTTAAAACAGCAATTTTTTCGTCATTTCTCATAAATCACCGTTTCGCACGAAAGAAACATGAATTTGTCAGTTTGAATACTTCAAAACAGCGTTTTTCTATGTTTTTGCAAGTTTAAAATAGCAATTATATCGTCATTTCTCATAAATCGCCGTTTCGCAAAAATGAAAACATGAATTTGTCTGTTTGAATAGTTCAAAACAGCGTTTTTCTATGTTTTTGCAAGTTTAAAACAGCACGTTTATCGTCATTTCTCATAAATCGCCGTTTCGTACGGAAGAAACATGAATTTTTCAGTTTGAATAGTTGAAAACAGCGTTATTCTATAATTTTGCAAGTTTAAAACAGCAATTTTATTGTGATTTCACAAAAATCCACCGTAACGAACGTAAAAAACATAAATTTATCAGTTTGAATAGTTGAAAACAGCGTTTCTCTAGGTTTTTTCAAGTTTAAAACAGCAATTTTATCGTCATTTCTCATAAATCGCCGTTTCGTACGGAAAAAACATGAATTTTTCAGTTTTAATAGTTGAAAACAGCGTTTTTCTATGTTTTTGCAAGTTTAAAACAGCAATTTTATCGTAATTTCTCATAAATCGCCGTTTCGCACGAAAGAAACATGAATTTGTCAGTTTGAATAGTTGAAAACAGCGTTTTTCTAGGTTTTTGCAAGTTTAAAACAGCAATTTTATCGTCATTTCTCATAAATCGCCGTTTCACACGAAAGAAACATGAATTTGTCAGTTTGAATAGTTCAAAACAGCGTTATTCTATGTTTTTGCAAGTTTAAAACAGCAATTTTAATGTGATTTTACAAAAATCCACCGTTTCGAACGTAAAAAACATGAATTTATCAGTTTGAATAGTTCAAAACAGCGTTTTTCTACGTTTTTGCAAGTTTAAAACAGCAATTTTATCGTAATTTCTCATAAATCGCCGTTTCGCACGAAAGAAACATGAATTTGTCAGTTTGAATAGTTCAAAACAGCGTTTTTGCTATGTTTTTGCAAGTTTAAAACAGCAATTATATAGTCATTTCTCATAAATCACCGTTTCGCACGAAAGAAACATGAATTTGTCAGTTTGAATACTTCAAAACAGCGTTTTTCTATGTTTTAGCAAGTTTAAAACAGCAATTATAACGTCATTTCTCATAAATCGCCGTTTCGCACGAATGAAACATGAATTTGACAGTTTGAATAGTTCAAAACAGCGTTTTTCTATGTTTTTGCAAGTTTAAAACAGCAATTTTATCGTCATTTCTCATAAATCGCCGTTTCACACGAAAGAAACATGAATTTATCAGTTTGAATAGTTGAAAACAGCGTTTCTCTAGGTTTTTGCAAGTTCAAAACAGCAATTTTATCGTTATTTCTCATAAATCGCCGTTTCGTACGGAAGAAACATGAATTTTTCAGTTTGAATAGTTGAAAACAGCGTTATTCTATGTTTTTGCAATTTTAAAACAGCAATTTTATTGTGATTTCACAAAAATCCACCGTTTCGAACGTAAAAAACATGAATTTATCAGTTTGAATAGTTGAAAACAGCGTTTCTCTAGGTTTTTGCAAGTTTAAAACAGCAATTTTATCGTCATTTCTCATAAATCGCCGTTTCGTACGGAAGAAACATGAATTTTTCAGTTTGAATAGTTGAAAACAGCGCTTTTCTATGTTTTTGCAAGTTTAAAACAGCAATTTTATCGTAATTTCTCATAAATTGCCGTTTCGCACGAAAGAAACATGAATTTGTCAGTTTGAATTGTTCAAAACAGCGTTTTTCTATGTTTTTGCAAGTTTAAAACAGCAATTATATAGTCATTTCTCATAAATCGCCGTTTCGTACGGAAGAAACATGAATTTTTCAGTTTGAATAGTTTAAAACAGCGTTTTTCTATGTTTTTGCAAGTTTAAAACAGCAATTTTATCGTAATTTCTCATAAATCGCCGTTTCGCACGAAAGAAACATGAATTTGTCAGTTTGAATTGTTCAAAATAGCGTTTTTCTATTTTTTGCAAGTTTAAAACAGCAATTATATAGTCATTTCTCTTAAATCGCCGTTTCTCATGAAAGAAACATGAAATTATCAGTTTGAATAGTTGAAAACAGCGTTTTATCGTGATTTCACAAAAAACCGCAGTTTCCAACAAAAGAATTTCATCAGTTTGATTAGCTGAAAACAGCGTTTTTTATGTTTTTACAAGTTTAAAACAGCAATTTGAATCTCATAATTCGCCGTTTCGTACGAAAGAAACATTTCACCCAATCCAAACACCACAAACACCAAACCTAAAACCCCGAACCCCAATCCCCAACTCAAACCCCAACCCTCAACCCCAAACCTCAAACCTCGAACCCCAAACCTCAAACTTCGAACCCCAAATCCCTAACCTCAAACCCCAAACTTCAACCCCAAACCTCAACCCCAAACCTCAACCCCAAACCTCAACCCCAAACCTCAACCCCAAACCCCAAAACTCGAACCCCCAACCCCAAACCTCAAACTTCGAACCCCAAATCCCTAGCCTCAAACCCCAAACCTCAACCCCAAACCTCAACCCCAAACCTCAACTTCAAACCCCAAAACTCGAACCCCCAACCCCAAACCTCAAACTTCGAACCCCAAATCCCTAACCTCAAACCCCAAACCTCAACCCCAAACCTCAAGCCCAAACCTCAAGCCCAAACCTCAACCCCAAACCTCAACCCCAAACCCCAAAACTCGAACCCCCAACCCCAAACCTCAAACCCAAAACCTCAACCCCAAACCTCAAACCTCGAACCCCAAACCTCAAACCTCGAACATCAAACCCAAACCTCAAACACCGAACCCCAACCCCAAACCTCAAACCGCGAAATCAAAACCTCAAACCCCAAACCCTAACCCCAAACTCCAAAACTCGAACCCCAAACCCCAAACCTCAAACCCCAAACCTCAACCCCAAACCTTAAACCTCGAACCCTAAACCTCAAAGCTCGAACTTCAAACCCCAAACCTCAAACACCGAACCCCAACCCCAAACCTCAAACCGCGAACCCCAAACCTCAACCCCAAACCTCAACCCCAAACACCAAAACTCGAACCCCCAACCCCAAACCTCAACCCCAAACCTCAACCCTAAACCTCAACTCCAAACCTCAACCCCAAACCTTAACCCCAAACCTCAAACCTCGAACCATCATCATCATCATATTTAGTTCAACAGCCCGATGTGGGCCCCGACTTTCTCAAGCTTTTCCTTCCATTCTTTCCGATCCTTGGCCAGCCTCTGCCAGTTCTTGGCGCCTATGCTGCTTGCGTCGTTGTCCACGCCGTCCTTCCATCTGAGTTTTGGTCTACCACGGCTCCTAGCGCCCCCTGGTCTTGTCGTCAGAATCTTTTTTGGTGGGTAGTTTTCCTTAGCTCTTGCGACGTGGCCTGCCCAGCGCAGTCTTCCTAATTTGATCACCGTTACGATATCTCTTCCTTTATTTGCTATTTCAGTATACTTATTGTATAGTTCAAAGTTATAGCGTCTGCGCCATATTCCGTCTTCACAAACCGCTCCAAAAATTTTTCTAAGAATTTTTCTTTCAAATATATGTAGTGCTGTTTCATCTGTTTTTGATAGCGCCCAAGTCTCTGATCCATAAGTTATGACTGGGAGTATCAGGGTTTTATAGATCAGTATTTTTGTTTTCCATGTTATATTAGGACTGCGTAGGTGTTTATTTAGACTATAATAACATTTATTCCCTAGTAAGATTCTTCTCTTGACTTCAGTTGTCGTATTATTTACGCTATTTATTTCTGAACCTAGGTAGATGAAGCTATCGACAGTTTCGAAAATATTGTTTTCGATCTGTACATGCTGCCCAATTGTTCTTGTTCGTTTTCCTACTTGTGTGGCCATGATCTTAGTCTTCTCTTCGTTTATTGTTAAGCCCATCTCTCTTGCTGAGTTTGTGAGATCAAGAAACGTTTTCTTACTTGTCGGGAGTGTCCGTGTGATTATATCTACGTCGTCTGCAAAAGCTAGTACTTGTGACGATTTGTAGAAGATTGTTCCCCTGTTTTCTAATCCTGCGTCTCGGATAGCTTTTTCCAGGGCAATGTTGAAGAGGAGGCACGCCAGCGCGTCTCCTTGCCGCAGACCTTTATCTGTTTGGAAGTCTTCTGATGTTGCATGCTGTATTTTGATTCTGTTGGAGACTTTCTTCATGGTCATTTTTACTAAGTTAATAATTTTTTCAGGTATTTTGAAGAGGTTCATAGCTTCATACAATTTTGTTCTTATAATACTATCATAGGCTGCCTTAAAATCTATGAACATGTGGTAGGTGTCTATGTTAAATTCATTGGCTCTTTCCAGTATCTGTCGTAGTACGAATATTTGGTCTGTTGTGGAGCGCCCTGGTCTGAATCCGCTTTGGTATTCTCCTAGTATTTTTTCAGTATAGGTACTTAAACGATCGTATAGGATATTTGACAGGATTTTATATATAGTATTGGTAAGCGTGATGCCCCGATAATTTTTACACTCCAATTGATCTCCTTTTTTGTGTAGCGGGCATATAAGTCCTTCTCCCCATTCATCGGGCATCTGTTCTTCCATCCAGACTTTTAATATGATCTTGTGAACTTTTTCAGCTAGTACCTCTCCACCGTGTTTAAATAATTCAGATGGGATGCCATCGCTGCCGGGGGATTTGTTGTTTTTCATTTTTTTGATGGCGTGTTGGACTTCTTCTACTGTTGGTGTTTCAATTGGTTCTTTATTTTGCATTTCCTGTGGTGCGTTCTCATCTGGTGTCGTAATTTCTGTGCATAATAGTTCTCTAAAATGCTCGACCCATCTTTGTAGAACGTCTTTTTCGTTACTTAGGATTTCTCCGTCTTTGTTTCTACACATATTTATGCGGGGTTTAAAGCTTTTACTTGAGTTGTTTATGCTCTGATAGAAATTTCTTGTTTCTTTTTGGTATCTGTGTATTTCTAGTTGTTCTAGGATTTTGTCTTCATGTAGTTTTTTCTTCTTTCTGTGCAAATGTTTCTCTTTTCTTCTAAGTATTCTATATTTTTCTTCTGCTGCGCGTGTTCTATGCTGCTGTTTGTATCTGTATGCTTCATTTTTCTCAGTTGTTATAGCGCGGCATTCATCATCGAACCAATCTTCCCGTTTCTGTGTTTTCGTAGTCCCTAATATATCGTTTGCAGCTGTTTTAATTGCCTCCTTACATAGGTTCCAGTCGGTCGTGGGTGTATCATTTTCTCCAACCACTATTAATTTCGACTCAAGACTGTTTTGGTATTTATGTACCATTTCGGGTTCCTTGAGTAGGTGCGTGTTGTATCTAGGTAGTTTTGATCCTTTTAGTTTCTTTATGTTTGATATTCTTGCTCTTATGCGTGCACCTAGTAAATAATGGTCCGAGTCAACGTTCGCTCCTCTATAGCTTCTAACGTCCAGTAGATTAGAAAAATGTCTACTGTCAATTAGTACGTGGTCAATTTGATTTTGTGTGGAACCGTCCGGGGCAGTCCATGTTATTTTGTGTATCCTCTTGTGAGGGAAGTATGTACTTCCAATTATCATGCTTTTTGCTGCTGTAAATTCGATCAGTCGGCTACCATTATTGTTTGATTCATTATGGAGACTATGTTTGCCCGTATGTTGTCTATATATTATCTCCTTGCCAACTTTCGCATTTAGGTCTCCGATGACGATTTTTATATCGTTATTTGGACAGTTTTCATACGCCTCTTCCAAGTCTTCATAAAACATGTCTTTTTCTTCTTCTGTTTTTTCCTCCGTTGGGGCGTGTACATTAATAAGACTTATATTGAACATTTTTCCTCTAATTCTTAGTACGCTCATTCTATGGTTGATTGGTTTAAAATCCATGACACGTTGTTTGACTCTTTTATCTACGATAAAAGCAGTTCCAAATTCATGTCTACTATTATGGCAGCTATAGTAGATATCATATTGCCTTTTTTGTATGATACCTTGACCTGTCCATCTCATTTCTTGTATGGCTGTGATGTCCGCTCTATATTTATTTAATTCTTCTTCCAGTTTTCTTAGTGCTCCACCTTCATATAGCGTTCGTACATTCCAAGAGTAGATCCTTAAATCGTTATCCTTTTTTCGGTGCCTTGGTCGTCGTATCGGAATCCGTCCGGCGTTTTCTGCTTGAGACCTCGTAACTTGTTTGTTTTTCCGGGGTAGGGTTGTTAGCCCTACGCCCAACCCCCTTATCGGAGGGCCATTTCTTCCGCTACCGTTAGCCCTGCATTAGCAGGTTACCAGGGTTCACCACGAGGAGGTGGTAGTCGGAATTGGGTAGGAGAGGCTAAGCGGAGCCATAAAGGCTATCTCCATGCGGTACGCATGCACTACCCCTTGGAACCCCCAAACCTCGAACCCCAAACCAAAAAACTGAATTTGTCAGTTTGGATAGTTCAAAACAGCGTTTTTCTATGTTTTTGCAAGTTTAAAACAGCAATTTTATCGCAATTTCTCATAAATCGCCGTTTCGCACGAATGAAACATGAATTTGTCAGTTTGAATAGTTCAAAACAGCGTTTTTCTATGTTTTTGCAAGTTTAAAACAGCAATTTTATCGTCATTTCTCATAAATCGCCGTTTCACACGAAAGAAACATGAATTTATCAGTTTGAATAGTTGAAAACAGCGTTTCTCTAGGTTTTTGCAAGTTTAAAACAGCAATTTTATCGTCATTTCTCATAAATCGCCGTTTCGTACGGAAGAAACATGAAATTTTCAGTTTGAATAGTTGAAAACAGCGTTATTCTATGTTTTTGCAAGTTTAAAACAGCAATTTTATTGTGATTTCACAAAAATCCACCGTTTCGAACGTAAAAAACATGAATTTATCAGTTTGAATAGTTGAAAACAGCATTTCTCTAGGTTTTTGCAAGTTTAAAACAGCAATTTTATCGTCATTTCTCATAAATCGCCGTTTCGCACGAAAGAAACATGAATTTATCTATTTGAATAGTTGAAAACAGCGTTTTTCTATGTTTTTGCAAGTTTAAAACAGCAATTTTATCGTCATTTCTCTTAAATCGCCGTTTCTCACGAAAGAAACATGAATTTATCAGTTTGAATAGTTGAAAACAGCGTTTTATCGTGATTTCACAAAAAACCGCAGTTTCCAACAAAAGAAATTCATCAGTTTGATTAGCTGAAAACAGCGTTTTTTATGTTTTTACAAGTTTAAAACAGCAATTTGAATCTCATAATTCGCCGTTTCGTACGAAAGAAACATTTCACCCAATCCAAACACCACAAACACCAAACCTAAAACCCCGAACCCCAATCCCCAACTCAAACCCCAACCCTCAACCCCAAACCTCAAACCTCGAACCCCATACCTCAAACTTCGAACCCCAAATCCCTAACCTCAAACCCCAAACTTCAACTCCAAACCTCAACCCCAAACCTCAACCCCAAACCCCAAAACTCGAACCCCCAACCCTAAACCTCAAACTTTGAACTTCAAACCCCAAACCTCGAACACCGAACCCCAACCCCAAAACTCAAACCGCGAACCCCAATCCCCAACTCAAACCCCAACCCTCAACCCCAAACCCCAAAACTCGAACCCCAAACCCCAAACCTCAAACCCCAAACCTCAACCCCAAACCTCAAACCTCGAACCCCAAACCTCAAACCTCGAACTTCAAACCCCAAACCTCAAACACCGAACCCCAACCCCAAACCTCAAACCGCGTACCCCAAACCTCAACCCCAAACCTCAACCCCAAACACTAAAACTCGAACCCCCAACCCCAAACCTCAAACTTCGAACCCCAAATCCCTAACCTTAAACCCCAAACCTCAACCCCAAACCTCAACCCCAAACTTCAACTCCAAACCTCAACCCCAAACCTCAACCCCAAACCTCAAACCTCGAACCCCAAACCTCAAACTTCGAACCATAAAACTCTAACCTCAAACCCCAAACTTCAACCATAAACCTCAACCCCAAACCTCAACCCCAAACCTCAACCCCAAACCCCAAAACTCGAACCCCAAACCCCAAACCTCAAACACCAAACCTCAACCCCAAACCTCAACCCCAAACCTCAAACCTCGAACCCCAAAAAACTGAATTTGTCAGTTTGGATAGTTCAAAACAGCGTTTTCTATGTTTTTGCAAGTTTAAAACAGCATTTTAAATACGTCAGTTTAGATTGTTGAAAACAGCGTTTTCTTGGTTTTGCTAGTTTAAAACAGCAGTTTCATCGTGATTTCACAAAAATCCACCGTTTCGAACTAAAGAAACATGAATTTATCAGTTTGAATTGTTGAAAACAGCGTTTTTCTTGTTTTTGCAAGTTTAAAACAGCAGTTTTATCGTCATTTCTCATAAATCGCCGTTTCGTACGAAAGAAACATGAATTTGTCAGTTTGAATAGTTCAAAACAGCGTTTTTCTATGTTTTTGCAAGTTTAAAACAACAATTTTATCGTAATTTCTCATAAATCGCCGTTTCACACGAAAGAAACATGAATTTGTCAGTTTGAATAGTTCAAAACAGCGTTTTTCTATGTTTTTTCATGTTTAAAACAGCAATTTTATCGTCATTTCTCATAAATCGCCGTTTCACACGAAAGAAACATGAATTTGTCAGTTTGAATAGTTAAAAACAGCGTTTTTCTATGTTTTTGCAAGTTTAAAACAGCAATTTTATCGTGATTTCTCATAAATCGCCGTTTCACACGAAAGAAACCTGAATTTATCAGTTTGATTAGTTAAAAACAGCGTTTTTCTATGTTTTTGCAAGTTTAAAACAGCAATTTTATCGTCATTTCTCATAAATCGCCGTTTCACACGAAAGAAAAATGAATTTATCAGTTTGATTAGTTCAAAACATCGTTTTTCTATATTTTTGCAAGTTTAAAACAGCAGTTTTATCGTGATTTCACAAAAATCCACCGTTTCGAACGTAAAAACCTGAATTTATCAGTTTGAATAGTTGAAAACAGCGTTTCTCTAGGTTTTTGCAAGTTTAAAACAGCAATTTTATCGTCATTTCTCATAAATCGCCGTTTCGTACGGAAGAAACATGAATTTTTCAGTTTGAATAGTTGAGAACAGCGTTTTTCTATGTTTTTGCAAGTTTAAAACAGCATTTTAAATACGTCAGTTTAGATTGTTGAAAACAGCGTTTTCTTGGTTTTGCTAGTTTAAAACAGCAGTTTCATCGTGATTTCACAAAAATCCATCGTTTTGAACTAAAGAGACATGAATTTATCAGTTTGAATTGTTGAAAACAGTGTTTTTCTTGTTTTTGCAAGTTTAAAACAGCAATTTTATCGTCATTTCTAATAAATCGCCGTTTCGCACGAAAGAAACATGAATTTGTCAGTTTGAATAGTTCAAAACAGCGTTTTCTAGGTTTTTGCAATTTTAAAACAGCAATTTTATCGTCATTTCTCATAAATCGTTCTTTCGCACGAAAGAAACATGAATTTGTCAGTTTGAATACTTCAAAACATCGTTTTTCTATGTTTTTGCAAGTTTAAAACAGCAATTATAACGTCATTTCTCATAAATCGCCGTTTCGCACGAATGAAACATGAATTTGTCAGTTTGAATAGTTCAAAACAGCGTTTTTCTATGTTTTTGCAAGTTTAAAACAGCAATTTTATCGTCATTTCTCATAAATCGCCGTTTCACACGAAAGAAATATGAATTTATCAGTTTGAATAGTGGAAAACAGCGTTTCTCTAGGTTTTTGCAAGTTTAAAACAGCAATTTTATCGTCATTTCTCATAAATCGCCGTTTCGTACGGAAGAAACATGAATTTTTCAGTTTGAATAGTTGAAAAGAGCGTTATTCTATGTTTTTGCAAGTTTAAAACAGCAATTTTATTGTGATTTCACAAAAATCCACCGTTTCGAACGTAAAAAACATGAATTTATCAGTTTGAATATTTGAAAACAGCATTTCTCTAGGTTTTTGCAAGTTTTAAACAGCAATTTTATTGTCATTTCTCATAAATCGCCGTTTCGCACGAAAGAAACATGAATTTATCTGTTTGAATAGTTGAAAACAGCGTTTTCTATGTTTTTGCAAGTTTAAAACAGCAATTTTATCGTCATTTCTCTTAAATCGCCGTTTCTCACGAAAGAAACATGAATTTATCAGTTTGAATAGTTGAAAACAGCGTTTTATCGTGATTTCACAAAAAACCGCAGTTTCCAACAAAAGAAATTCATCAGTTTGATTAGCTGAAAACAGCGTTTTTTATGTTTTTACAAGTTTAAAACAGCAATTTAAATCTCATAATTCGCCGTTTCGTACGAAAGAAACATTTCACCCAATCCAAACACCACAAACAACAAACCTAAAACCCCGAACCCCAATCCCCAACTCAAACCCCAACCCTTAACCCCAAACCTCAAACCTCGAACCCCATACCTCAAACTTCGAACCCCAAATCCCTAACCTCAAACCCCAAACTTCAACCCCAAACCTCAACCCCAAACCTCAACCCCAAACCCCAAAACTCGAACCCCCAACCCCAAACCTCAAACTTTGAACTTCAAACCCCAAACCTCAAACACCGAACCTCAACCCCAAACCTCAAACCGCGAACCCCAATCCCCAACTCAAACCCCAACCCTCAACCCCAAACCCCAAAACTCGAACCCCAAACCCCAAACCTCAAACCCCAAACCTCAACCCCAAACTTCAAACCTCGAACCCCAAACCTCAAACCTCGAACTTCAAACCCCAAACCTCAAACACCGAACCCCAACCCCAAACCTCAAACCGCGTACCCCAAACCTCAACCCCAAACCTCAACCCCAAACACCAAAACACGAAACCCCAACCCCAAACCTTAAACTTCGAACCCCAAATCCCTAACCTTAAACCCCAAACCTCAACCCCAAACCTCAACTCCAAACCTCAACCCCAAACCTCAACCCTAAACCTCAAACCTCGAACCCCAAACCTCAAACTTCGAACCATAAATCCCTATCCTCAAACCCCAAACTTCAACCCCAAACCTCAACCCCAAACCTCAACCCCAAACCTCAACCCCAAACCCCAAAACTCGAACCCCCAACCCCAAACCTCAAACCCCAAACCTCAACCCCAAACCTCAAACCTCGAACCCCAAACCTCAAACCTCGAACATCAAACCCCAAACCTCAAACACCGAACCCCAACCCCAAACCTCAAACCGCGAACCCCAAACCTCAACCCCAAACACCAAAACTCGAACCCCCAACCCCAAACCTCAAACTTCGAACCCCAAATCCCTAACCTCAAACCCCAAACCTCAACCCCAAACCTCAACCCCAAACCTCAACACCAAACCTCAACCCCAAACCTCAACCCCAAACCTCAAACCTCGAACCCCAAACCAAAAAATTAAATTTGTCAGTTTGGATAGTTCAAAACAGCGTTTTCTATGTTTTTGCAAGTTTAAAACAGCATTTTAAATACGTCAGTTTAGATTGTTGAAAACAGCGTTTTCTTGGTTTTGCTAGTTTAAAACAGCAGTTTCATCGTGATTTCACAAAAATCCACCGTTTCGAACTAAAGAAACGTGAATTTATCAGTTTGAATAGTTGAAAACAGCGTTTTTCTTGTTTTTGCAAGTTTAAAACAGCAGTTTTATCGTCATTTCTCATAAATCGCCGTTTCGCACGAAAGAAACATGAATTTGTTAGTTTGAATAGTTCAAAACAGCGTTTTTCTATGTTTTTGCAAGTTTAAAACAGCAATTTTATCGTCATTTCTCATAAATCGCCGTTTCACACGAAAGAAACATGAATTTGTCAGTTTGAATAGTTCAAAACAGCGTTTTTCTATGTTTTTTCATGTTTAAAACAGCAATTTTATCGTCATTTCTCATAAATCGCCGTTTCACACGAAAGAAACATGAATTTGTCAGTTTGAATAGTTGAAAACAGCGTTTTTCTATGTTTTTACAAGTTTAAAACAGCAATTTTATCGTCATTTCTCATAAATCGCCGTTTCACACGAAAGAAACATGAATTTGTCAGTTTGAATAGTTCAAAACAGCGTTTTTCTATGTTTTTTCATGTTTAAAACAGCAATTTTATCGTCATTTCTCATAAATCGCCGTTTCACACGAAAGAAACATGAATTTGTCAGTTTGAATAGTTGAAAACAGCGTTTTTCTATGTTTTTACAAGTTTAAAACAGCAATTTTATCGTCATTTCTCATAAATCGCCGTTTCACACGAAAGAAACATGAATTTGTCAGTTTGAATAGTTCAAAACAGCGTTTTTCTATGTTTTTGCAAGTTTAAAACAGCAATTTTATCGTCATTTCTCATAAATCGCCGTTTCACACGAAAGAAACCTGAATTTATCAGATTGATTAGTTAAAAACAGCGTTTTTCTATGTTTTTGCAAGTTTAAAACAGCAATTTCAACGTCATTTCTCATAAATCGCCGTTTCACACGAAAGAAACATGAATTTATCAGTTTGATTAGTTCAAAACATCGTTTTTCTATGTTTTTGCAAGTTTAAAACAGCAGTTTTATCGTGATTTCACAAAAATGCACCGTTTCGAACGTAAAAAACATGAATTTATCAGTTTGAATAGTTGAAAACAGCGTTTCTCTAGGTTTTTGCAAGTTTAAAACAGCAATTTTATCGTCATTTCTCATAAATCGCCGTTTCGTACGGAAGAAACATGAATTTTTCAGTTTGAATAGTTGAAAACAGCGTTTTTCTATGTTTTTGCAAGTTTAAAACAGCATTTTAAATACGTCAGTTTAGATTGTTGAAAACAGCGTTTTCTTGGTTTTGCTAGTTTAAAACAGCAGTTTCATCGTGATTTCACAAAAATCCATCGTTTCGAACTAAAGAGACATGAATTTATCAGTTTGAATTGTTGAAAACAGCGTTTTTCTTGTTTTTGCAAGTTTAAAACAGCAATTTTATCGTCATTTCTAATAAATCGCCGTTTCGCACGAAAGAAACATGAATTTGTCAGTTTGAATAGTTCAAAACAGCGTTTTTCTATGTTTTTGCAAGTTTAAAACAGCAATTTTATCGTCATTTCTCATAAATCGCCCTTTCGCACGAAAGAAACATGAATTTGTCAGTTTGAATACTTCAAAACAGCGTTTTTCTATGTTTTTGCAAGTTTAAAACAGCAATTATATCGTCATTTCTCATAAATCGCCGTTTCGCACGAATGAAACATGAATTTGTCAGTTTGAATAGTTCAAAACAGCGTTTTTCTATGTTTTTGCAAGTATAAAACAGCAATTTTATCGTCATTTCTAATAAATCGCCGTTTCGCACGAAAGAAACATGAATTTATCAGTTTGAATAGTTAAAAACAGTGTTTTTCTATGTTTTTGCAAGTTTAAACAGCAATTTTATCGTCATTTCTCATAAATCGCCGTTTCGCACGTAAGAAACATGAATTTGTCAGTTTGAATAGTTCAAAACAGGGTTTTTCTATGTTTTTGCAAGTTTAAAACAGCAATTTTATCGTCATTTCTAATAAATCGCCGTTTCGCACGAAAGAAACATGAATTTATCAGTTTGAATAGTTAAAAACAGTGTTTTTCTATGTTTTTGCAAGTTTAAACAGCAATTTTATCGTCATTTCTCATAAATCGCCGTTTCGCACAAAAGAAACATGAATTTATCAGTTTGAATAGTTAAAAACAGCGTTTTTCTAGGTTTTTGCAAGTTTAAAACAGCAATTTTATCGTCATTTCTCATAAATCGCCGTTTCGTACGGAAGAAACATGAATTTTTGAGTTTGAATAGTTGAAAACAGCGTTATTCTATGTTTTTGCAAGTTTAAAACAGCAATTTTATTGTGATTTCACAAAAATCCACCGTTTCGAACGTAAAAAACATGAATTTATCAGTTTGAATAGTTGAAAACAGCGTTTCTCTAGGTTTTTGCAAGTTTAAAACAGCAATTTTATCGTCATTTCTCATAAATCGCCGTTTCGCACGAAAGAAACATGAATTTGTCAGTTTGAATAGTTCAAAACAGCGTTTTTCTATGTTTTTGCAAGTTTAAAACAGCAATTTTATCGTCATTTCTCATAAATCGCCGTTTCACACGAAAGAAACCTGAATTTATCAGATTGATTAGTTAAAAACAGCGTTTTTCTATGTTTTTGCAAGTTTAAACTAGCAATTTCAACGTCATTTCTCATAAATCGCCGTTTCACACGAAAGAAACATGAATTTATCAGTTTGATTAGTTCAAAACATCGTTTTTCTATGTTTTTGCAAGTTTAAAACAGCAGTTTTATCGTGATTTCACAAAAATCCACCGTTTCGAACGTAAAAAACATGAATTTATCAGTTTGAATAGTTGAAAACAGCGTTTCTCTAGGTTTTTGCAAGTTTAAAACAGCAATTTTATCGTCATTTCTCATAAATCGCCGTTTCGTACGGAAGAAACATGAATTTTTCAGTTTGAATAGTTGAAAACAGCGTTTTTCTATGTTTTTGCAAGTTTAAAACAGCATTTTAAATACGTCAGTTTAGATTGTTGAAAACAGCGTTTTCTTGGTTTTGCTAGTTTAAAACAGCAGTTTCATCGTGATTTCACAAAAATCCATCGTTTCGAACTAAAGAGACATGAATTTATCAGTTTGAATTGTTGAAAACAGCGTTTTTCTTGTTTTTGCAAGTTTAAAACAGCAATTTTATCGTCATTTCTAATAAATCGCCGTTTCGCACGAAAGAAACATGAATTTGTCAGTTTGAATAGTTCAAAACAGCGTTTTTCTATGTTTTTGCAAGTTTAAAACAGCAATTTTATCGTCATTTCTCATAAATCGCCCTTTCGCACGAAAGAAACATGAATTTGTCAGTTTGAATACTTCAAAACAGCGTTTTTCTATGTTTTTGCAAGTTTAAAACAGCAATTATATCGTCATTTCTCATAAATCGCCGTTTCGCACGAATGAAACATGAATTTGTCAGTTTGAATAGTTCAAAACAGCGTTTTTCTATGTTTTTGCAAGTATAAAACAGCAATTTTATCGTCATTTCTAATAAAACGCCGTTTCGCACGAAAGAAACATGAATTTATCAGTTTGAATAGTTAAAAACAGTGTTTTTCTATGTTTTTGCAAGTTTAAACAGCAATTTTATCGTCATTTCTCATAAATCGCCGTTTCGCACGTAAGAAACATGAATTTGTCAGTTTGAATAGTTCAAAACAGGGTTTTTCTATGTTTTTGCAAGATTAAAACAGCAATTTTACCGTCATTTCTAATAAATCGCCGTTTCGCACGAAAGAAACATGAATTTATCAGTTTGAATAGTTAAAAACAGTGTTTTTCTATGTTTTTGCAAGTTTAAACAGCAATTTTATCGTCATTTCTCATAAATCGCCGTTTCGCACGAAAGAAACATGAATTTATCAGTTTGAATAGTTAAAAACAGCGTTTTTCTAGGTTTTTGCAAGTTTAAAACAGCAATTTTATCGTCATTTCTCATAAATCGCCGTTTCGTACGGAAGAAACATGAATTTTTGAGTTTGAATAGTTGAAAACAGCGTTATTCTATGTTTTTGCAAGTTTAAAACAGCAATTTTATTGTGATTTCACAAAAATCCACCGTTTCGAACGTAAAAAACATGAATTTATCAGTTTGAATAGTTGAAAACAGCGTTTCTCTAGGTTTTTGCAAGTTTAAAACAGCAATTTTATCGTCATTTCTCATAAATCGCCGTTTCGCACGAAAGAAACATGAATTTGTCAGTTTGAATAGTTCAAAACAGCGTTTTTCTATGTTTTTGCAAGTTTAAAACAGCAATTTTATCGTCATTTCTCATAAATCGCCGTTTCACACGAAAGAAACCTGAATTTATCAGATTGATTAGTTAAAAACAGCGTTTTTCTATGTTTTTGCAAGTTTAAACTAGCAATTTCAACGTCATTTCTCATAAATCGCCGTTTCACACGAAAGAAACATGAATTTATCAGTTTGATTAGTTCAAAACATCGTTTTTCTATGTTTTTGCAAGTTTAAAACAGCAGTTTTATCGTGATTTCACAAAAATCCACCGTTTCGAACGTAAAAAACATGAATTTATCAGTTTGAATAGTTGAAAACAGCGTTTCTCTAGGTTTTTGCAAGTTTAAAACAGCAATTTTATCGTCATTTCTCATAAATCGCCGTTTCGTACGGAAGAAACATGAATTTTTCAGTTTGAATAGTTGAAAACAGCGTTTTTCTATGTTTTTGCAAGTTTAAAACAGCATTTTAAATACGTCAGTTTAGATTGTTGAAAACAGCGTTTTCTTGGTTTTGCTAGTTTAAAACAGCAGTTTCATCGTGATTTCACAAAAATCCATCGTTTCGAACTAAAGAGACATGAATTTATCAGTTTGAATTGTTGAAAACAGCGTTTTTCTTGTTTTTGCAAGTTTAAAACAGCAATTTTATCGTCATTTCTAATAAATCGCCGTTTCGCACGAAAGAAACATGAATTTGTCAGTTTGAATAGTTCAAAACAGCGTTTTTCTATGTTTTTGCAAGTTTAAAACAGCAATTTTATCGTCATTTCTCATAAATCGCCCTTTCGCACGAAAGAAACATGAATTTGTCAGTTTGAATACTTCAAAACAGCGTTTTTCTATGTTTTTGCAAGTTTAAAACAGCAATTATATCGTCATTTCTCATAAATCGCCGTTTCGCACGAATGAAACATGAATTTGTCAGTTTGAATAGTTCAAAACAGCGTTTTTCTATGTTTTTGCAAGTATAAAACAGCACGTTTATCGTCATTTCTCATAAATTGCCGTTTCACACGTAAGAAACATGAATTTGTCAGTTTGAATAGTTCAAAACAGGGTTTTTCTATGTTTTTGCAAGTTTAAAACAGCAATTTTATCGTCATTTCTAATAAATTGCCGTTTCGCACGAAAGAAACATGAATTTATCAGTTTGAATAGTTAAAAACAGTGTTTTTCTATGTTTTTGCAAGTTTAAACAGCAATTTTATCGTCATTTCTCATAAATCGCCGTTTCGCACGAAAGAAACATGAATTTATTAGTTTGAATAGTTAAAAACAGCGTTTTTCTAGGTTTTTGCAAGTTTAAAACAGCAATTTTATCGTCATTTCTCATAAATCGCCGTTTCGTACGGAAGAAACATGAATATTTGAGTTTGAATAGTTGAAAACAGCGTTATTCTATGTTTTTGCAAGTTTAAAACAGCAATTTTATTGTGATTTCACAAAAATCCACCGTTTCGAACGTAAAAAACATGAATTTATCAGTTTGAATAGTTGAAAACAGCGTTTCTCTAGGTTTTTGCAAGTTTAAAACAGCAATTTTATCGTCATTTCTCATAAATCGCCGTTTCGTACGGAAGAAACATGAATTTTTCAGTTTGAATAGTTGAAAACAGCGTTTTTCTATGTTTTTGCAAGTTAAAAACAGCAATTTTATCGTAATTTCTCATAAATCGCCGTTTCGCACGAAAGAAACATGAATTTGTCAGTTTGAATAGTTCAAAACAGCGTTTTTCTATGTTTTTGCAAGTTTAAAACAGCAATTATATAGTCATTTCTCATAAATTGCCGTTTCGCACGAAAGAAACATGAATTTGTCAGTTTGAATAGTTGAAAACAGCGTTTTTCTATGTTTTTGCAAGTTTAAAACAGCAATTTTATCGTCATTTCTCTTAAATCGCCGTTTCTCACGAAAGATACATGAATTTATCAGTTTGAATAGTTGAAAACAGCGTTTTATCGTGATTTCACAAAAATCCGCAGTTTCCAACAAAAGAAATTCATCAGTTTGATTAGCTGAAAACAGCGTTTTTTATGTTTTTACAAGTTTAAAACAGCAATTTGAATCTCATAATTCGCCGTTTCGTACGAAAGAAACATTTCACCCAATCCAAACACCACAAACACCAAACCTAAAACCCCGAACCCCAATCCCCAACTCAAACCCCAACCCTCAACCCCAAACCCCAAAACTCGAACCCCAAACCCCAAACCTCAAACCCCAAACCTCAACCCCAAACCTCAAACCTCGAACCCCATACCACAAAACTGAATTTTTCAGTTTGGATAGTTCAAAACAGCGTTTTCTATGTTTTTGCAAGTTTAAAACAGCATTTTAAATACGTCAGTTTAGATTGTTGAAAACAGCGTTTTCTTGGTTTTGCTAGTTTAAAACAGCAGTTTCATCGTGATTTCACAAAGATCCACCGTTTCGAACTAAAGAAACATGAATTTATCAGTTTGAATAGTTGAAAATAGGTTTTTCTTGTTTTTGCAAGTTTAAAACAGCAATTTTATCGTCATTTCTCATAAATCGCCGTTTCGTACGGAAGAAACATGAATTTTTCAGTTTGAATAGTTGAAAACAGCAATTTTATCGTCATTTCTTATAAATCGCCGTTTCACACGAAAGAAACATGAATTTATCAGTTTGAATAGTTGAAAACAGCGTTTTTCTATGTTTTTGCAAGTTTAAAACAGAAATTTTATCGTCATTTCTCATAAATCGCCGTTTCGCACGAAAGAAATATGAATTTGTCAGTTTGAATAGTTCAAAACAGAGTTTTTCTATGTTTTTGCAAGTTTTCAACAGCAATTTTATCGTCATTTCTCATAAATCGCCGTTTCACACGAAAGAAACATGAATTTGTCAGTTTGAATAGTTCAAAACAGGGTTTTTCTATGTTTTTGCAAGTTTAAAACAGCAAATTTATCGTCATTTCTCATAAATCGCCGTTTCACACGAAAGAAACATGAATTTATCAGTTTGAATAGTTGAAAACAGCGTTTCTCTAGGTTTTTGCAAGTTTAAAACAGCAATTTTATCGTAATTTCTCATAAATCGCCGTTTCGCACGAAAGAAACATGAATTTGTCAGTTTGAATAGTTCAAAACAGCGTTTTTCTATGTTTCTGCAAGTTTAAAACAGCAATTATATAGTCATTTCTCATAAATCGCCGTATCGCACGAAAGAAACATGAATTTGTCAGTTTGAATAGTTCAAAACAGCGTTTTTCTATATTTTTGCAAGTTTAAAACAGCAATTATATAGTCATTTCTCATAAATCGCCGTTTCGCACGAAAGAAACATGAATTTATCAGTTTGAATAGTTAAAAACAGCGTTTTTCTATGTTTTTGCAAGTTTAAACAGCATTTTTATCGTCATTTCTCATAAATCGCGGTTTCGCACGAAAGAAACATGAAATTATCAGTTTAAATAATTCAAAAAAGCGTTTTTCTATGTTTTTGCAAGTTTAAAACAGCAATTTTATCGTAATTTCTCATAAATCGCCGTTTCGCACGAAAGAAACATTAATTTGTCAGTTTGAATATTTCAAAACAGCGTTTTTCTATGTTTTTGCAAGTTTAAAACAGCAATTATATAGTCATTTCTCATAAATCGCCGTTTCGCACGAAAGAAACATGAATTTGTCAGTTTGAATAGTTCAAAACAGCGTTTTTCTATGTTTTTGCAAGTTTAAAACAGCAATTATATAGTCATTTCTCATAAATCGCCGTTTCGCACGAAAGAAATATGAATTTATCAGTTTGAATAGTTGAAAACAGCGTTTTTCTAGGTTTTTGCAAGTTTAAAACAGCAATTTTATCGTCATCTCTCATAAATCGCCGTTTCGCACGAAAGAAACATGAATTTATCAGTTTGAATAGTTCAAAACAGCGTTTTTCTATGTTTTTGCAAGTTTAAAACAGCAATTTTATCGTAATTTCTCATAAATCGCCGTTTCGCACGAAAGAAACATTAATTTGTCAGTTTAAATATTTCAAAACAGCGTTTTTCTATGTTTTTGCAAGTTTAAAACAGCAATTATATAGTCATTTCTCATAAATCGCCGTTTCGCACGAAAGAAACATGAATTTGTCAGTTTTAATAGTTCAAAACAGCGTTTTTCTAGGTTTTTGCAAGTTTAAAACAGCAATTTTATCGTCATTTCTCATAAATCGCCGTTTCGCACGAAAGAAACATGAATTTATCAGTTTGAATAGTTAAAAACAGCGTTTTATCGTGATTTCACAAAAATCCGCAGTTTCCAACAAAAGAAATTCATCAGTTTGATTAGCTGAAAATAGCGTTTTTATGTTTTTACAAGTTTAAAACAGCAATTTGAATCTCATAATTCGCCGTTTCGTACGTAAGAAACATTTCACCCAATCCAAACACCACAAACACCAAACCTAAAACCCCGAACCCCAATCCCCAACTCAAACCCCAACCCTCAAAACCAAACCTCAAACCTCGAACCCCAAACCTCAAACTTCGAACCCCAAATCCCTAACCTCAAACCCCAAACCTCAACCCCAAACCTCAACCCCAAACCTCAACCCCAAACCTCAATTCTAAACATCAACCCCAAACCTAAAAACTCGAACCCCCAACCCCAAACCTCAAACCCCAAACCTCAACCCCAAACCTCAACCCCAAACCTCAACCCCAAACCTCAACCCCAAACCTAAAAACTCGAACCCCAACCCCAAACCTCAAACCCCAAACCTCAACCCCAAACCTCAAACCTCGAACCCCAAACCTCAAACCTCGAACCCCAAACCCCAAACCTCAAACACCGAACCCCAACCCCAAACCTCAAACCGCGAACCCCAAACCTCAAACCCCAAACCTCAAACTCCAAACCTCAACCCTAAACCCCAAAACTCGAACCCCAAACCCCAAACCTCAAACCCCAAACCTCAACTCCAAACCTCAAACCTCGAACCCCATACCACAAAACTGAATTTGTCAGTTTGGATAGTTCAAAACAGCGTTTTCTATGTTTTTGCAAGTTTAAAACAGCATTTTAAATACGTCAGTTTAGATTGTTGAAAACAGCGTTTTCTTGGTTTTGCTAGTTTAAAACAGCAGTTTCATCGTGATTTCACAAAAATCTACCGTTTTGAACTATAGAAACATGAATTTATCAGTTTGAATAGTTGAAAACAGGTTTTTCTTGTTTTTGCAAGTTTAAAACAGCAATTTTATCGTCATTTCTCATAAATCGCCGTTTCGCACGAAAGAAACATGAATTTGTCAGTTTGAATAGTTCAAAACAGCGTTTTTCTAGGTTTTTGCAAGTTTAAAACAGCAATTTTATCGTCATTTCTCATAAATCGCCGTTTCGCACGAAAGAAACATGAATTTATCAGTTTGAATAGTTAAAAACAGCGTTTTATCGTGATTTCACAAAAATCCGCAGTTTCCAACAAAAGAAATTCATCAGTTTGATTAGCTGAAAACAGCGTTTTTTATGTTTTTACAAGTTTAAAACAGCAATTTGAATCTCATAATTCGCCGTTTGGTACGAAAGAAACATTTCACCCAATCCAAACACCACAAACACCAAACCTAAAACCCCGAACCCCAATCCCCAACTCAAACCCCAACCCTCAAACCCAAACCTCAAACCCCAAACCTCAACCCCAAACCCCAAAACTCGAACCCCAAACCCCAAACCTCAAACCCCAAACCTCAACCCCAAACCTCAAACCTCGAACCCCAAACCTCAAACCTCGAACCCCAAACTCCAAACCTCAAACACCCAACCCCAACCCCAAACCTCAAAGCGCGAACCCCAAACCTCAAACCCCAAACCTCAACCCCAAACCCCAAAACTCGAACCCCAAACCCCAAACCTCAAACCCCAAACCTCAACCCCAAACCTCAAACCTCGAACCCCATACCACAAAACTGAATTTGTCAGTTTGGATAGTTCCAAACAGCGTTTTCTATGTTTTCGCAAGTTTAAAACAGCATTTTAAATACGTCAGTTTAGATTGTTGAAAACAGCGTTTTCTTGGTTTTGCTAGTTTAAAACAGCAGTTTCATCGAGATTTCACAAAAATCCACCGTTTCGAACTAAAGAAACATGAATTTATCAGTTTGTATAGTTGAAAACAGGTTTTTCTTGTTTTTGCAAGTTTAAAACAGCAATTTTATCGTCATTTCTCATAAATCGCCGTTTCGCACGAAAGAAACATGAATTTGTCAGTTTGAATAGTTCAAAACAGCGTTTTTCTATGTTTTTGCAAGTTTAAAACAGCAATTTTATCGTCATTTCTCATAAATCGCCGTTTCGCATGAAAGAAACATGAATTTGTCAGTTTGAATAGTTCAAAACAGGGTTTTTCTATGTTTTTGCAAGTTTAAAACAGCAATTTTATCGTCATTTCTCATAAATCGTCGTTTCGCACGAAAGAAACATGAATTTATCAGTTTGAATAGTTGAAAACAGCGTTTTTCTATGTTTTTGCAAGTTTAAAACAGCAATTTTATCGTCATTTCTCATAAATCGCCGTTTCGCACGAAAAAAACATGAATTTGTCAGTTTGAATAGTTCAAAACAGCGTTTTTCTATGTTTTTGCAAGTTTAAAACAGAAATTTTATCGTCATTTCTCATAAATCGCCGTTTCACACGAAAGAAACATGAATTTATCAGTTTGAATAGTTGAAAACAGCGTTTTTCTATGTTTTTGCAAGTTTAAAACAGAAATTTTATCGTCATTTCTCATAAATCGCCGTTTCGCACGAAAGAAAGAAACATGAATTTATCAGTTTGAATAGTTGAAAACAGCGTTTCCTTAGGTTTTTGCAAGTTTAAAACAGCAATTTTATCGTCATTTCTCATAAATCGCCGTTTCACACGAAAGATACATGAATTTTTCAGTTTGAATAGTTGAAAACAGCGGTATTCTATGTTTTTGCAAGTTTAAAACAGCAATTTTATTGTGATTTCACAAAAATCCACCGTTTCGAACGTAAAAAACATGAATTTATCAGTTTGAATAGTTCAAAACAGCGTTTTTCTATGTTTTTGCAAGTTTAAAACAGCAATTATATAGTCATTTCTCATAAATCGCCGTATCGCACGAAAGAAACATGAATTTGTCAGTTTGAATAGTTCAAAACAGCGTTTTTCTATGTTTTTGCAAGTTTTCAACAGCAATTTTATCGTCATTTCTCATAAATCGCCGTTTCGCACGAATGAAACATGAATTTGTCAGTTTGAATAGTTCAAAACAGCGTTTTTCTATGTTTTTGCAAGTTTAAAACAGCAATTTTATCGTCATTTCTCATAAATCGCCGTTTCACACGAAAGAAACATGAATTTATCAGTTTGAATAGTTGAAAACAGCGTTTCTCTAGGTTTTTGCAAGTTCAAAACAGCAATTTTATCGTCATTTCTCATAAATCGCCGTTTCGTACGGAAGAAACATAATTTTTTCAGTTTGAATAGTTGAAAACAGCGTTATTCTATGTTTTTGCAATTTTAAAACAGCAATTTTATTGTGATTTCACAAAAATCCACCGTTTCGAACGTAAAAAACATGAATTTATCAGTTTGAATAGTTGAAAAGAGCGTTTCTCTAGGTTTTTGCAAGTTTAAAACAGCAATTTTATCGTCATTTCTCATAAATCGCCGTTTTGTACGGAAGAAACATGAATTTTTCAGTTTGAATAGTTGAAAACAGCGTTTTTCTATGTTTTTGCAAGTTTAAAACAGCAATTTTATCGTAATTTCTCATAAATCGCCGTTTCGCACGAAAGAAACATGAATTTGTCAGTTTGAATTGTTCAAAACAGCGTTTTTCTATGTTTTTGCAAGTTTAAAACAGCAATTATATAGTCATTTCTCATAAATCGCCGTTTCGTACGGAAGAAACATGAATTTTTCAGTTTGAATAGTTGAAAACAGCGTTTTAACGTGATTTCACAAAAAACCGCAGTTTCCAACAAAAGAAATTCATCAGTTTCAACAGCAATTTTATCGTCATTTCTCATAATTCGCCGTTTCGCACGAAAGAAACCTGAATTTATCAGTTTGAATAGTTAAAAACAGCGTTTTTCTATGTTTTTGCAAGTTTAAAACAGCAATTTTTTCGTCATTTCTCATAAATCACCGTTTCGCACGAAAGAAACATGAATTTGTCAGTTTGAATACTTCAAAACAGCGTTTTTCTATGTTTTTGCAAGTTTAAAATAGCAATTATATCGTCATTTCTCATAAATCGCCGTTTCGCAAAAATGAAAACATGAATTTGTCTGTTTGAATAGTTCAAAACAGCGTTTTTCTATGTTTTTGCAAGTTTAAAACAGCACGTTTATCGTCATTTCTCATAAATCGCCGTTTCGTACGGAAGAAACATGAATTTTTCAGTTTGAATAGTTGAAAACAGCGTTATTCTATATTTTTGCAAGTTTAAAACAGCAATTTTATTGTGATTTCACAAAAATCCACCGTAACGAACGTAAAAAACATAAATTTATCAGTTTGAATAGTTGAAAACAGCGTTTCTCTAGGTTTTTTCAAGTTTAAAACAGCAATTTTATCGTCATTTCTCATAAATCGCCGTTTCGTACGGAAAAAACATGAATTTTTCAGTTTGTATAGTTGAAAACAGCGTTTTTCTATGTTTTTGCAAGTTTAAAACAGCAATTTTATCGTAATTTCTCATAAATCGCCGTTTCGCACGAAAGAAACATGAATTTGTCAGTTTGAATAGTTCAAAACAGCGTTTTTCTATGTTTTTGCAAGTTTAAAACAGCTATTATATAGTCATTTCTCATAAATCGCCGTTTCGCACGAAAGAAACATGAATTTATCAGTTTGAATAGTTGAAAACAGCGTTTTTCTAGGTTTTTGCAAGTTTAAAACAGCAATTTTATCGTCATTTCTCATAAATCGCCGTTTCACACGAAAGAAACATGAATTTGTCAGTTTGAATAGTTCAAAACAGCGTTATTCTATGTTTTTGCAAGTTTAAAACAGCAATTTTAATGTGATTTTACAAAAATCCACCGTTTCGAACGTAAAAAACATGAATTTATCAGTTTGAATAGTTCAAAACAGCGTTTTTCTATGTTTTTGCAAGTTTAAAACAGCAATTTTATCGTAATTTCTCATAAATCGCCGTTTCGCACGAAAGAAACATGAATTTGTCAGTTTGAATAGTTCAAAACAGCGTTTTTGCTATGTTTTTGCAAGTTTAAAACAGCAATTATATAGTCATTTCTCATAAATCACCGTTTCGCACGAAAGAAACATGAATTTGTCAGTTTGAATACTTCAAAACAGCGTTTTTCTATGTTTTAGCAAGTTTAAAACAGCAATTATAACGTCATTTCTCATAAATCGCCGTTTCGCACGAATGAAACATGAATTTGACAGTTTGAATAGTTCAAAACAGCGTTTTTCTATGTTTTTGCAAGTTTAAAACAGCAATTTTATCGTCATTTCTCATAAATCGCCGTTTCACACGAAAGAAACATGAATTTATCAGTTTGAATAGTTGAAAACAGCGTTTCTCTAGGTTTTTGCAAGTTCAAAACAGCAATTTTATCGTTATTTCTCATAAATCGCCGTTTCGTACGAAAGAAACATGAATTTTTCAGTTTGAATAGTTGAAAACAGCGTTATTCTATGTTTTTGCAATTTTAAAACAGCAATTTTATTGTGATTTCACAAAAATCCACCGTTTCGAACGTAAAAAACATGAATTTATCAGTTTGAATAGTTGAAAACAGCGTTTCTCTAGGTTTTTGCAAGTTTAAAACAGCAATTTTATCGTCATTTCTCATAAATCGCCGTTTCGTACGGAAGAAACATGAATTTTTCAGTTTGAATAGTTGAAAACAGCGTTTTTCTATGTTTTTGCAAGTTTAAAACAGCAATTTTATCGTAATTTCTCATAAATCGCCGTTTCGCACGAAAGAAACATGAATTTGTCAGTTTGAATTGTTCAAAACAGCGTTTTTCTATGTTTTTGCAAGTTTAAAACAGCAATTATATAGTCATTTCTCATAAATCGCCGTTTCGTACGGAAGAAACATGAATTTTTCAGTTTGAATAGTTTAAAACAGCGTTTTTCTATGTTTTTGCAAGTTTAAAACAGCAATTTTATCGTAATTTCTCATAAATCGCCGTTTCGCACGAAAGAAACATGAATTTGTCAGTTTGAATTGTTCAAAACAGCGTTTTTCTATTTTTTGCAAGTTTAAAACAGCAATTATATAGTCATTTCTCTTAAATCGCCGTTTCTCACGAAAGAAACATGAAATTATCAGTTTGAATAGTTGAAAACAGCGTTTTATCGTGATTTCACAAAAAACCGCAGTTTCCAACAAAAGAATTTCATCAGTTTGATTAGCTGAAAACAGCGTTTTTTATGTTTTTACAAGTTTAAAACAGCAATTTGAATCTCATAATTCGCCGTTTCGTACGAAAGAAACATTTCACCCAATCCAAACACCACAAACACCAAACCTAAAACCCCGAACCCCAATCCCCAACTCAAACCCCAACCCTCAACCCCAAACCTCAAACCTCGAACCCCAAACCTCAAACTTCGAACCCCAAATCCCTAACCTCAAACCCCAAACTTCAACCCCAAACCTCAACCCCAAACCTCAACCCCAAACCTCAACCCCAAACCCCAAAACTCGAACCCCCAACCCCAAACCTCAAACTTCGAACCCCAAATCCCTAGCCTCAAACACCAAACCTCAACCCTAAACCTCAACCCCAAACCTCAACCCCAAACCCCAAAACTCGAACCCCCAACCCCAAACCTCAAACTTCGAACCCCAAATCCCTAACCTCAAACCCCAAACCTCAACCCCAAACCTCAACCCCAAACCTCAAGCCCAAACCTCAACCCCAAACCTCAACCCCAAACCTCAACCCCAAACCTCAACCCCAAACCCGAAAACTCGAACCCCCAACCCCAAACCTCAAACCCAAAACCTCAACCCCAAACCTCAAACCTCGAACCCCAAACCTCAAACCTCGAACATCAAACCCAAACCTCAAACACCGAACCCCAACCCCAAACCTCAAACCGCGAACCCAAAACCTCAAACCCCAAACCCTAACCCCAAACTCCAAAACTCGAACCCCAAACCCCAAACCTCAAACCCCAAACCTCAACCACAAACCTTAAACCTCGAACCCTAAACCTCAAAGCTCGAACTTCAAACCCCAAACCTCAAACACCGAACCCCAACCCCAAACCTCAAACCGCGAACCCCAAACCTCATTCCCAAACCTCAACCCCAAACACCAAATTAGAACCCCCAACCCCAAACCTCGAACTTTGAACCCCAAATCCCTAACCTCAAACCCCAAACCTCAACCCCAAACCTCAACCCTAAACCTCAACTCCAAACCTCAACCCCAAACCTTAACCCCAAACCTCAAACCTCGAACCCCAAACCAAAAAACTGAATTTGTCAGTTTGGATAGTTCAAAACAGCGTTTTTCTATGTTTTTGCAAATTTAAAACAGCAATTTTATCGTAATTTCTCATAAATCGCCGTTTCGCACGAATGAAACATGAATTTGTCAGTTTGAATAGTTCAAAACAGCGTTTTTCTATGTTTTTGCAAGTTTAAAACAGCAATTTTATCGTAATTTCTCATAAATCGCCGTTTCGCACGAATGAAACATGAATTTGTCAGTTTGAATAGTTCAAAACAGCGTTTTTCTATGTTTTTGCAAGTTTAAAACAGCAATTTTATCGTCATTTCTCATAAATCGCCGTTTCACACGAAAGAAACATGAATTTATCAGTTTGAATAGTTGAAAACAGCGTTTCTCTAGGTTTTTGCAAGTTTAAAACAGCAATTTTATCGTCATTTCTCATAAATCGCCGTTTCGTACGGAAGAAACATGAAATTTTCAGTTTGAATAGTTGAAAACAGCGTTATTCTATGTTTTTGCAAGTTTAAAACAGCAATTTTATTGTGATTTCACAAAAAACCACCGTTTCGAACGTAAAAAACATGAATTTATCAGTTTGCATAGTTGAAAACAGCATTTCTCTAGGTTTTTGCAAGTTTAAAACAGCAATTTTATCGTCATTTCTCATAAATCGCCGTTTCGCACGAAAGAAACATGAATTTATCTGTTTGAATAGTTGAAAACAGCGTTTTTCTATGTTTTTGCAAGTTTAAAACAGCAATTTTATCGTCATTTCTCTTAAATCGCCGTTTCTCACGAAAGAAACATGAATTTATCAGTTTGAATAGTTGAAAACAGCGTTTTATCGTGATTTCACAAAAAACCGCAGTTTCCAACAAAAGAAATTCATCAGTTTGATTAGCTGAAAACAGCGTTTTTTATGTTTTTACAAGTTTAAAACAGCAATTTGAATCTCATAATTCGCCGTTTCGTACGAAAGAAACATTTCACCCAATCCAAACACCACAAACACCAAACCTAAAACCCCGAACCCCAATCCCCAACTCAAACCCCAACCCTCAACCCCAAACCTCAAACCTCGAACCCCATACCTCAAACTTCGAACCCCAAATCCCTAACCTCAAACCCCAAACTTCAACTCCAAACCTCAACCCCAAACCTCAACCCCAAACCCCAAAACTCGAACCCCCAACCCCAAACCTCAAACTTTGAACTTCAAACCCCAAACCTCGAACACCGAACCCCAACCCTAAAACTCAAACCGCGAACCCCAATCCCCAACTCAAACCCCAACCCTCAACCCCAAACCCCAAAACTCGAACCCCAAACCCCAAACCTCAAACCCCAAACCTCAACCCCAAACCTCAAACCTCGAACCCCAAACCTCAAACCTCGAACTTCAAACCCCAAACCTCAAACACCGAACCCCAACCCCAAACCTCAAACCGCGTACCCCAAACCTCAACCCCAAACCTCAACCCCAAACACTAAAACTCGAACCCCCAACCCCAAACCTCAAACTTCGAACCCCAAATCCCTAACCTTAAACCCCAAACCTCAACCCCAAACCTCAACCCCAAACTTCAACTCCAAACCTCAACCCCAAACCTCAACCCCAAACCTCAAACCTCGAACCCCAAACCTCAAACTTCAACCATAAAACCCTAACCTCAAACCCCAAACTTCAACCATAAACCTCAACCCCAAACCTCAACCCCAAACCTCAACCCCAAACCCCAAAACTCGAACCCCAAACCCCAAACCTCAAACACCAAACCTCAACCCCAAACCTCAACCCCAAACCTCAAACCTCGAACCCCAAACCAAAAAACTGAATTTGTCAGTTTGGATAGTTCAAAACAGCGTTTTCTATGTTTTTGCAAGTTTAAAACAGCATTTTAAATACGTCAGTTTAGATTGTTGAAAACAGCGTTTTCTTGGTTTTGCTAGTTTAAAACAGCAGTTTCATCGTGATTTCACAAAAATCCACCGTTTCGAACTAAAGAAACATGAATTTATCAGTTTGAATTGTTGAAAACAGCGTTTTTCTTGTTTTTGCAAGTTTAAAACAGCAGTTTTATCGTCATTTCTCATAAATCGCCGTTTCGTACGAAAGAAACATGAATTTGTCAGTTTGAATAGTTCAAAACAGCGTTTTTCTATGTTTTTGCAAGTTTAAAACAACAATTTTATCGTAATTTCTCATAAATCGCCGTTTCACACGAAAGAAACATGAATTTGTCAGTTTGAATAGTTCAAAACAGCGTTTTTCTATGTTTTTTCATGTTTAAAACAGCAATTTTATCGTCATTTCTCATAAATCGCCGTTTCACACGAAAGAAACATGAATTTGTCAGTTTGAATAGTTAAAAACAGCGTTTTTCTATGTTTTTGCAAGTTTAAAACAGCAATTTTATCGTGATTTCTCATAAATCGCCGTTTCACACGAAAGAAACCTGAATTTATCAGTTTGATTAGTTAAAAACAGCGTTTTTCTATGTTTTTGCAAGTTTAAAACAGCAATTTTATCGTCATTTCTCATAAATCGCCGTTTCACACGAAAGAAACATGAATTTATCAGTTTGATTAGTTCAAAACATCGTTTTTCTATATTTTTGCAAGTTTAAAACAGCAGTTTTATCGTGATTTCACAAAAATCCACCGTTTCGAACGTAAAAAACCTGAATTTATCAGTTTGAATAGTTGAAAACAGCGTTTCTCTAGGTTTTTGCAAGTTTAAAACAGCAATTTTATCGTCATTTCTCATAAATCGCCGTTTCGTACGGAAGAAACATGAATTTTTCAGTTTGAATAGTTGAGAACAGCGTTTTTCTATGTTTTTGCAAGTTTAAAACAGCATTTTAAATACGTCAGTTTAGATTGTTGAAAACAGCGTTTTCTTGGTTTTGCTAGTTTAAAACAGCAGTTTCATCGTGATTTCACAAAAATCCATCGTTTTGAACTAAAGAGACATGAATTTATCAGTTTGAATTGTTGAAAACAGTGTTTTTCTTGTTTTTGCAAGTTTAAAACAGCAATTTTATCGTCATTTCTAATAAATCGCCGTTTCGCACGAAAGAAACATGAATTTGTCAGTTTGAATAGTTCAAAACAGCGTTTTCTATGTTTTTGCAATTTTAAAACAGCAATTTTATCGTCATTTCTCATAAATCGCCCTTTCGCACGAAAGAAACATGAATTTGTCAGTTTGAATACTTCAAAACATCGTTTTTCTATGTTTTTGCAAGTTTAAAACAGCAATTATAACGTCATTTCTCATAAATCGCCGTTTCGCACGAATGAAACATGAATTTGTCAGTTTGAATAGTTCAAAACAGCGTTTTTCTATGTTTTTGCAAGTTTAAAACAGCAATTTTATCGTCATTTCTCATAAATCGCCGTTTCACACGAAAGAAATATGAATTTATCAGTTTGAATAGTGGAAAACAGCGTTTCTCTAGGTTTTTGCAAGTTTAAAACAGCAATTTTATCGTCATTTCTCATAAATCGCCGTTTCGTACGGAAGAAACATGAATTTTTCAGTTTGAATAGTTGAAAAGAGCGTTATTCTATGTTTTTGCAAGTTTAAAACAGCAATTTTATTGTGATTTCACAAAAATCCACCGTTTCGAACGTAAAAAACATGAATTTATCAGTTTGAATATTTGAAAACAGCATTTCTCTAGGTTTTTGCAAGTTTTAAACAGCAATTTTATTGTCATTTCTCATAAATCGCCGTTTCGCACGAAAGAAACATGAATTTATCTGTTTGAATAGTTGAAAACAGCGTTTTCTATGTTTTTGCAAGTTTAAAACAGCAATTTTATCGTCATTTCTCTTAAATCGCCGTTTCTCACGAAAGAAACATGAATTTATCAGTTTGAATAGTTGAAAACAGCGTTTTATCGTGATTTCACAAAAAACCGCAGTTTCCAACAAAAGAAATTCATCAGTTTGATTAGCTGAAAACAGCGTTTTTTATGTTTTTACAAGTTTAAAACAGCAATTTGAATCTCATAATTCGCCGTTTCGTACGAAAGAAACATTTCACCCAATCCAAACACCACAAACAACAAACCTAAAACCCCGAACCCCAATCCCCAACTCAAACCCCAACCCTTAACCCCAAACCTCAAACCTCGAACCCCATAACTCAAACTTCGAACCCCAAATCCCTAACCTCAAACCCCAAACTTCAACCCCAAACCTCAACCCCAAACCTCAACCCCAAACCCCAAAACTCGAACCCCCAACCCCAAACCTCAAACTTTGAACTTCAAACCCCAAACCTCAAACACCGAACCTCAACCCCAAACCTCAAACCGCGAACCCCAATCCCCAACTCAAACCCCAACCCTCAACCCCAAACCCCAAAACTCGAACCCCAAACCCCAAACCTCAAACCCCAAACCTCAACCCCAAACATCAAACCTCGAACCCCAAACCTCAAACCTCGAACTTCAAACCCCAAACCTCAAACACCGAACCCCAACCCCAAACCTCAAACCGCGTACCCCAAACCTCAACCCCAAACCTCAACCCCAAACACCAAAACACGAAACCCCAACCCCAAACCTTAAACTTCGAACCCCAAATCCCTAACCTTAAACCCCAAACCTCAACCCCAAACCTCAACCCCAAACCTCAACTCCAAACCTCAACCCCAAACCTCAACCCTAAACCTCAAACCTCGAACCCCAAACCTCAAACTTCGAACCATAAATCCCTAACCTCAAACCCCAAACTTCAACCCCAAACCTCAACCCCAAACCTCAACCCCAAACCTCAACCCCAAACCTCAACCCCAAACCCCAAAACTCGAACCCCCAACCCCAAACCTCAAACCCCAAACCTCAACCCCAAACCTCAAACCTCGAACCCCAAACCTCAAACCTCGAACATCAAACCCCAAACCTCAAACACCGAACCCCAACCCCAAACCTCAAACCGCGAACCCCAAACCTCAACCCCAAACACCAAAACTCGAACCCCCAACCCCAAACCTCAAACTTCGAACCCCAAATCCCTAACCTCAAACCCCAAACCTCAACCCCAAACCTCAACCCCAAACCTCAACACCAAACCTCAACCCCAAACCTCAACCCCAAACCTCAAACCTCGAACCCCAAACCAAAAAATTAAATTTGTCAGTTTGGATAGTTCAAAACAGCGTTTTCTATGTTTTTGCAAGTTTAAAACAGCATTTTAAATACGTCAGTTTAGATTGTTGAAAACAGCGTTTTCTTGGTTTTGCTAGTTTAAAACAGCAGTTTCATCGTGATTTCACAAAAATCCACCGTTTCGAACTAAAGAAACGTGAATTTATCAGTTTGAATAGTTGAAAACAGCGTTTTTCTTGTTTTTGCAAGTTTAAAACAGCAGTTTTATCGTCATTTCTCATAAATCGCCGTTTCGCACGAAAGAAACATGAATTTGTTAGTTTGAATAGTTCAAGACAGCGTTTTTCTATGTTTTTGCAAGTTTAAAACAGCAATTTTATCGTCATTTCTCATAAATCGCCGTTTCACACGAAAGAAACATGAATTTGTCAGTTTGAATAGTTCAAAACAGCGTTTTTCTATGTTTTTTCATGTTTAAAACAGCAATTTTATCGTCATTTCTCATAAATCGCCGTTTCACACGAAAGAAACATGAATTTGTCAGTTTGAATAGTTGAAAACAGCGTTTTTCTATGTTTTTGCAAGTTTAAAACAGCAATTTTATCGTCATTTCTCATAAATCGCCGTTTCACACGAAAGAAACATGAATTTGTCAGTTTGAATAGTTCAAAACAGCGTTTTTCTATGTTTTTGCAAGTTTAAAACAGCAATTTTATCGTCATTTCTCATAAATCGCCGTTTCACACGAAAGAAACCTGAATTTATCAGTTTGATTAGTTAAAAACAGCGTTTTTCTATGTTTTTGCAAGTTTAAAACAGCAATTTCAACGTCATTTCTCATAAATCGCCGTTTCACACGAAAGAAACATAAATTTATCAGTTTGATTAGTTCAAAACATCGTTTTTCTATGTTTTTGCAAGTTTAAAACAGCAGTTTTATCGTGATTTCACAAAAATCCACCGTTTCGAACGTAAAAAACATGAATTTATCAGTTTGAATAGTTGAAAACAGCGTTTCTCTAGGTTTTTGCAAGTTTAAAACAGCAATTTTATCGTCATTTCTCATAAATCGCCGTTTCGCACGAAAGAAACATGAATTTATCAGTTTGAATAGTTAAAAACAGCGTTTTTCTAGGTTTTTGCAAGTTTAAAACAGCAATTTTATCGTCATTTCTCATAAATCGCCGTTTCGTACGGAAGAAACATGAATTTTTGAGTTTGAATAGTTGAAAACAGCGTTATTCTATGTTTTTGCAAGTTTAAAACAGCAATTTTATTGTGATTTCACAAAAATCCACCGTTTCGAACGTAAAAAACATGAATTTATCAGTTTGAATAGTTGAAAACAGCGTTTCTCTAGGTTTTTGCAAGTTTAAAACAGCAATTTTATCGTCATTTCTCATAAATCGCCGTTTCGTACGGAAGAAACATGAATTTTTCAGTTTGAATAGTTGAAAACAGCGTTTTTCTATGTTTTTGCAAGTTAAAAACAGCAATTTTATCGTAATTTCTCATAAATCGCCGTTTCGCACGAAAGAAACATGAATTTGTCAGTTTGAATAGTTCAAAACAGCGTTTTTCTATGTTTTTGCAAGTTTAAAACAGCAATTATATAGTCATTTCTCATAAATTGCCGTTTCGCACGAAAGAAACATGAATTTGTCAGTTTGAATAGTTGAAAACAGCGTTTTTCTATGTTTTTGCAAGTTTAAAACAGCAATTTTTTCGTCATTTCTCTTAAATCGCCGTTTCTCACGAAAGATACATGAATTTATCAGTTTGAATAGTTAAAAACAGCGTTTTATCGTGATTTCACAAAAATCCGCAGTTTCCAACAAAAGAAATTCATCAGTTTGATTAGCTGAAAACAGCGTTTTTTATGTTTTTACAAGTTTAAAACAGCAATTTGAATCTCATAATTCGCCGTTTCGTACGAAAGAAACATTTCACCCAATCCAAACACCACAAACACCAAACCTAAAACCCCGAACCCCAATCCCCAACTCAAACCCCAACCCTCAACCCCAAACCTCAAACCTCGAACCCCATACCTCAAACTTCGAACCCCAAATCCCTAACCTCAAACCCCAAACTTCAACTCCAAACCTCAACCCCAAACCTCAACCCCAAACCCCAAAACTCGAACCCCCAACCCCAAACCTCAAACTTTGAACTTCAAACCCCAAACCTCGAACACCGAACACCAACCCCAAAACTCAAACCGCGAACCCCAATCCCCAACTCAAACCCCAACCCTCAACCCCAAACCCCAAAACTCGAACCCCAAACCCCAAACCTCAAACCCCAAACCTCAACCCCAAACCTCAAACCTCGAACCCCAAACCTCAAACCTCGAACTTCAAACCCCAAACCTCAAACACCGAACCCCAACCCCAAACCTCAAACCGCGTACCCCAAACCTCAACCCCAAACCTCAACCCCAAACACTAAAACTCGAACCCCCAACCCCAAACCTCAAACTTCGAACCCCAAATCCCTAACCTTAAACCCCAAACCTCAACCCCAAACCTCAACCCCAAACTTCAACTCCAAACCTCAACCCCAAACCTCAACCCCAAACCTCAAACCTCGAACCCCAAACCTCAAACTTCGAACCATAAAACCCTAACCTCAAACCCCAAACTTCAACCATAAACCTCAACCCCAAACCTCAACCCCAAACCTCAACCCCAAACCCCAAAACTCGAACCCCAAACCCCAAACCTCAAACACCAAACCTCAACCCCAAACCTCAACCCCAAACCTCAAACCTCGAACCCCAAACCAAAAAACTAAATTTGTCAGTTTGGATAGTTCAAAACAGCGTTTTCTATGTTTTTGCAAGTTTAAAACAGCATTTAAAATACGTCAGTTTAGATTGTTGAAAACGGCGTTTTCTTGGTTTTGCTAGTTTAAAACAGCAGTTTCATCGTGATTTCACAAAAATCCACCGTTTCGAACTAAAGAAACATGAATTTATCAGTTTGAATAGTTGAAAACAGCGTTTTTCTTGTTTTTGCAAGTTTAAAACAGCAGTTTTATCGTCATTTCTCATAAATCGCCGTTTCGCACGAAAGAAACATGAATTTGTCAGTTTGAATAGTTCAAAACAGCGTTTTTCTATGTTTTTGCAAGTTAAAACAGCAATTTTATCGTCATTTCTCATAAATCGCCGTTTCACACGAAAGAAACATGAATTTGTCAGTTTGAATAGTTCAAAACAGCGTTTTTCTATGTTTTTTCATGTTTAAAACAGCAATTTTATCGTCATTTCTCATAAATCGCCGTTTCACACGAAAGAAACATGAATTTGTCAGTTTGAATAGTTGAAAACAGCGTTTTTCTATCTTTTTGCAAGTTTAAAACAGCAATTTTAACGTCATTTCTCATAAATCGCCGTTTCACACGAAAGAAACATGAATTTGTCAGTTTGAATAGTTCAAAACAGCGTTTTTCTATGTTTTTGCAAGTTTAAAACAGCAATTTTATCGTCATTTCTCATAAATCGCCGTTTCACACGAAAGAAACCTGAATTTATCAGTTTGATTAGTTAAAAACAGCGTTTTTCTATGTTTTTGCAAGTTTAAAACAGCAATTTTATCGTCATTTCTCATAAATCGCCGTTTCACACGAAAGAAACATGAATTTATCAGTTTGATTAGTTCAAAACATCGTTTTTCTATGTTTTTGCAAGTTTAAAACAGCAGTTTTATCGTGATTTCACAAAAATCCACCGTTTCGAACGTAAAAAACATGAATTTATCAGTTTGAATAGTTGAAAACAGCGTTTCTCTAAGTTTTTGCAAGTTTAAAACAGCAATTTTATCGTCATTTCTCATAAATCGCAGTTTCGTACGGAAGAAACATAAATTTTTCAGTTTGAATAGTTGAAAACAGCGTTTTTCTATGTTTTTGCAAGTTTAAAACAGCAATTTTATCGTAATTTCTCATAAATCGCCGTTTCGCACGAAAGAAACATGAATTTGTTAGTTTGAATAGTTCAAAACAGCGTTTTTCTATGTTTTTGCAAGTTTAAAACAGCAATTATATAGTCATTTCTCATAAATTGCCGTTTCGCACGAAAGAAACATGAATTTGTCAGTTTGAATAGTTGAAAACAGCGTTTTACTATGTTTTTGCAAGTTTAAAAAAGCAATTTTATCGTCATTTCTCTTAAATCGCCGTTTCTCACGAAAGATACATGAATTTATCAGTTTGAATAGTTGAAAACAGCGTTTTATCGTGATTTTACAAAAATCCGCAGTTTCCAACAAAAGAAATTCATCAGTTTGATTAGCTGAAAACAGCGTTTTTTATGTTTTTACAAGTTTAAAACAGCAATTTGAATCTCATAATTCGCCGTTTCGTACGAAAGAAACATTTCACCCAATCCAAACACCACAAACACCAAACCTAAAACCCCGAACCCCAATCCCCAACTCAAACCCCAACCCTCAACCCCAAACCTCAAACCTCGAACCCCAAATCCCTAACCTCAAACCCCAAACTTTAATCATAAACCTCAACCCCAAACCTCAACCCCAAACCTCAACCCTAAACCTCAACCCCAAACCTCAACCCCAAACCTCAACCCCAAACCTCAACCCCAAACCTCAACCCCAAACCCCAACCCCAAACCTAAAACCGCGAACCCCAAACCTCAAACCCCAAACCTCAACCCCAAACCCCAAAATTAGAACCCCAAACCCCAAACCTCAAACCCCAAACCTCAACCCCAAACCTCAAACCTCGAACCCCATACCACAAAACTGAATTTGTCAGTTTGGATAGTTCAAAACAGCGTTTTCTATGTTTTTGCAAGTTTAAAACAGCATTTTAAATACGTCAGTTTAGATTGTTGAAAACAGCGTTTTCTTGGTTTTGCTAGTTTAAAACAGCAGTTTCATCGTGATTTCACAAAAATCCACCGTTTCGAACTAAAGAAACATGAGTTTATCAGTTTGAATAGTTGAAAACAGGTTTTTCTTGTTTTTGCAAGTTTAAAACAGCAATTTTATCGTCATTTCTCATAAATCGCCGTTTCGCACGAAAGAAACATGAATTTGTCAGTTTGAATAGTTCAAAACAGCGTTTTTCTATGTTTTTGCAAGTTTAAAACAGCAATTTTATCGTCATTTCTCATAAATCGCCGTTTCGCACGAAAGAAACATGAATTTGTCAGTTTGAGTAGTTCAAAAAAGCGTTTTTCTATGTTTTTGCAAGTTTAAAACAGCAATATTATCGTCATTTCTCATAAATCGCCGTTTCGCACGAAAGAAATATGAATTTGTCAGTTTGAATAGTTCAAAACAGCGTTTTTCTATGTTTTTGCAAGTTTTCAACAGCAATTTTATCGTCATTTCTCATAAATCGCCGTTTCGCACGAAAGAAATATGAATTTGTCAGTTTGAATAGTTCAAAACAGCGTTTTTCTATGTTTTTGCAAGTTTAAAACAGCAATTTTATCGTCATTTCTCATAAATCGCCGTTTCACACGAAAAAAACATGAATTTATCAGTTTGAATAGTTGAAAACAGCGTTTTTCTATGTTTTTGCAAGTTTAAAACAGAAATTTTATCGTCATTTCTCATAAATCGCCGTTTCGCACGAAAGAAATATGAATTTGTCAGTTTGAATAGTTCAAAACAGCGTTTTTCTATGTTTTTGCAAGTTTTCAACAGCAATTTTATCGTCATTTCTCATAAATCGCCGTTTCGCACGAACGAAACATGAATTTGTCAGTTTGAATAGTTCAAAACAGCGTATTTCTATGTTTTTGCAAGTTTAAAACAGCACGTTTATCGTCATTTCTCATAAATCGCCGTTTCACACGAAAGAAACATGAATTTGTCAGTTTAAATAGTTCAAAACAGGGTTTTTCTATGTTTTTGCAAGTTTAAAACAGCAATTTTATCGTCATTTCTCATAAATCGCCGTTTCACACAAAAGAAACATGAATTTATCAGTTTGAATAGTTGAAAACAGCGTTTCTCTAGGTTTTTGCAAGTTTAAAACAGCAATTTTATCGTCATTTCTCATAAATCGCCGTTTCGTACGGAAGAAACATGAATTTTTCAGTTTGAATAGTTGAAAACAGCGTTATTCTATGTTTTTGCAAGTTTAAAACAGCAATTTTATTGTGATTTCACAAAAATCCACCGTTTCGAACGTAAAAAACATGAATTTATCAGTTTGAATAGTTCAAAACAGCGTTTTTCTATGTTTGTGCAAGTTTAAAACAGCAATTATATAGTCATTTCTCATAAATCGCCGTATCGCACGAAAGAAACATGAATTTGTCAGTTTGAATAGTTCAAAACAGCGTTTTTCTATGTTTTTGCAAGTTTAAAACAGCAATTATATAGTCATTTCTCATAAATCGCCGTATCGCACGAAAGAAACATGAATTTGTCAGTTTGAATAGTTCAAAACAGCGTTTTTCTATATTTTTGCAAGTTTAAAACAGCAATTATATAGTCATTTCTCATAAATCGCCGTTTCGCACGAAAGAAACATGAATTTATCAGTTTGAATAGTTAAAAACAGCGTTTTTCTATGTTTTTGCAAGTTTAAACAGCAATTTTATCGTCATTTCTCATAAATCGCCGTTTCGCACGAAAGAAACATGAATTTATTAGTTTGAATATTTGAAAACGGCGTTTTTCTATGTTTTTGCAAGTTTAAAACAGCAATTTTATTGTGATTTCACAAAATCCACCGTTTTGAACGTAAAAAACATGAATTTATCAGTTTAAATAGTTCAAAACAGCGTTTTTCTATGTTTTTGCAAGTTTAAAACAGCAATTTTATCGTAATTTCTCATAAATCGCCGTTTCGCACGAAAGAAACATGAATTTATCAGTTTGAATAGTTGAAAACAGCGTTTTTCTAGGTTTTTGCAAGTTTAAAACAGCAATTTTATCGTCATTTGTCATAAATCGCCGTTTCGCACGAAAGAAACATGAATTTATCAGTTTGAATAGTTAAAAACAGCGTTTTTCTATGTTTTTGCAAGTTTAAAACAGCAATTTTATCGTCATTTCTCATAAATCGCCGTTTCGCACGAAAGAAACATGAATTTGTCAGTTTGAATTGTTGAAAACAGCGTTTTTCTATGTTTTTGCAAGTTTAAAACAGCAATTTTATCGTCATTTCTCATAAATCGCCGTTTCGCACGAAAGAAACATGAATTTATCAGTTTGAATAGTTGAAAACGGCGTTTTTCTATGTTTTTGCAAGTTGAAACAGCAATTTTATCGTCCTTTCTCATAAATCGCCGTTTCGCACGAAAGAAACCTGAATTTATCAGTTTGAATAGTTAAAAACAGCGTTTTTCTATTTTTTTGCAAGTTTAAAACAGCAATTTTATCGTCATTTCTCATAAATCGCCGTTTCGCACCAAAGCAACATGAATTTGTCAGTTTGAATACTTCAAAACAGCGTTTTTCTATGTTTTTGCAAGTTTAAAACAGCAATTATATCGTCATTTCTCATAAATCGCCGTTTCGCACGAAAGAAACATGAATTTGTCAGTTTGAATAGTTCAAAACAGCGTTTTTCTATGTTTTTGCAAGTTTAAAACATCATGTTTATCGTCATTTTTCATAAATCGCCGTTTCGCACGAAAGAAATATGAATTTGTCAGTTTGAATAGTTCAAAACAGCGTTTTTCTATGTTTTTGCAAGTTTTCAACAGCAATTTTATCGTCATTTCTCATAAATCGCCGTTTCGCACGAAAGAAATATGAATTTGTCAGTTTGAATAGTTCAAAACAGCGTTTTTCTATGTTTTTGCAAGTTTAAAACAGCAATTTTATCGTCATTTCTCATAAATCGCCGTTTCACACGAAAAAAACATGAATTTATCAGTTTGAATAGTTGAAAACAGCGTTTTTCTATGTTTTTGCAAGTTTAAAACAGAAATTTTATCGTCATTTCTCATAAATCGCCGTTTCGCACGAAAGAAATATGAATTTGTCAGTTTGAATAGTTCAAAACAGCGTTTTTCTATGTTTTTGCAAGTTTTCAACAGCAATTTTATCGTCATTTCTCATAAATCGCCGTTTCGCACGAATGAAACATGAATTTGTCAGTTTGAATAGTTCAAAACAGCGTATTTCTATGTTTTTGCAAGTTTAAAACAGCACGTTTATCGTCATTTCTCATAAATCGCCGTTTCACACGAAAGAAACATGAATTTGTCAGTTTAAATAGTTCAAAACAGGGTTTTTCTATGTTTTTGCAAGTTTAAAACAGCAATTTTATCGTCATTTCTCATAAATCGCCGTTTCACACAAAAGAAACATGAATTTATCAGTTTGAATAGTTGAAAACAGCGTTTCTCTAGGTTTTTGCAAGTTTAAAACAGCAATTTTATCGTCATTTCTCATAAATCGCCGTTTCGTACGGAAGAAACATGAATTTTTCAGTTTGAATAGTTGAAAACAGCGTTATTCTATGTTTTTGCAAGTTTAAAACAGCAATTTTATTGTGATTTCACAAAAATCCACCGTTTCGAACGTAAAAAACATGAATTTATCAGTTTGAATAGTTCAAAACAGCGTTTTTCTATGTTTTTGCAAGTTTAAAACAGCAATTATATAGTCATTTCTCATAAATCGCCGTATCGCACGAAAGAAACATGAATTTGTCAGTTTGAATAGTTCAAAACAGCGTTTTTCTATGTTTTTGCAAGTTTAAAACAGCAATTATATAGTCATTTCTCATAAATCGCCGTATCGCACGAAAGAAACATGAATTTGTCAGTTTGAATAGTTCAAAACAGCGTTTTTCTATATTTTTGCAAGTTTAAAACAGCAATTATATAGTCATTTCTCATAAATCGCCGTTTCGCACGAAAGAAACATGAATTTATCAGTTTGAATAGTTAAAAACAGCGTTTTTCTATGTTTTTGCAAGTTTAAACAGCAATTTTATCGTCATTTCTCATAAATCGCCGTTTCGCACGAAAGAAACATGAATTTATTAGTTTGAATATTTGAAAACGGCGTTTTTCTATGTTTTTGCAAGTTTAAAACAGCAATTTTATTGTGATTTCACAAAATCCACCGTTTTGAACGTAAAAAACATGAATTTATCAGTTTAAATAGTTCAAAACAGCGTTTTTCTATGTTTTTGCAAGTTTAAAACAGCAATTATATCGTCATTTCTCATAAATCGCCGTTTCGCACGAAAGAAACATGAATTTGTCAGTTTGAATAGTTCAAAACAGCGTTTTTCTATGTTTTTGCAAGTTTAAAACATCATGTTTATCGTCATTTTTCATAAATCGCCGTTTCGCACGAAAGAAATATGAATTTGTCAGTTTGAATAGTTCAAAACAGCGTTTTTCTATGTTTTTGCAAGTTTTCAACAGCAATTTTATCGTCATTTCTCATAAATCGCCGTTTCGCACGAAAGAAATATGAATTTGTCAGTTTGAATAGTTCAAAACAGCGTTTTTCTATGTTTTTGCAAGTTTAAAACAGCAATTTTATCGTCATTTCTCATAAATCGCCGTTTCACACGAAAAAAACATGAATTTATCAGTTTGAATAGTTGAAAACAGCGTTTTTCTATGTTTTTGCAAGTTTAAAACAGAAATTTTATCGTCATTTCTCATAAATCGCCGTTTCGCACGAAAGAAATATGAATTTGTCAGTTTGAATAGTTCAAAACAGCGTTTTTCTATGTTTTTGCAAGTTTTCAACAGCAATTTTATCGTCATTTCTCATAAATCGCCGTTTCGCACGAATGAAACATGAATTTGTCAGTTTGAATAGTTCAAAACAGCGTATTTCTATGTTTTTGCAAGTTTAAAACAGCACGTTTATCGTCATTTCTCATAAATCGCCGTTTCACACGAAAGAAACATGAATTTGTCAGTTTAAATAGTTCAAAACAGGGTTTTTCTATGTTTTTGCAAGTTTAAAACAGCAATTTTATCGTCATTTCTCATAAATCGCCGTTTCACACAAAAGAAACATGAATTTATCAGTTTGAATAGTTGAAAACAGCGTTTCTCTAGGTTTTTGCAAGTTTAAAACAGCAATTTTATCGTCATTTCTCATAAATCGCCGTTTCGTACGGAAGAAACATGAATTTTTCAGTTTGAATAGTTGAAAACAGCGTTATTCTATGTTTTTGCAAGTTTAAAACAGCAATTTTATTGTGATTTCACAAAAATCCACCGTTTCGAACGTAAAAAACATGAATTTATCAGTTTGAATAGTTCAAAACAGCGTTTTTCTATGTTTTTGCAAGTTTAAAACAGCAATTATATAGTCATTTCTCATAAATCGCCGTATCGCACGAAAGAAACATGAATTTGTCAGTTTGAATAGTTCAAAACAGCGTTTTTCTATGTTTTTGCAAGTTTAAAACAGCAATTATATAGTCATTTCTCATAAATCGCCGTATCGCACGAAAGAAACATGAATTTGTCAGTTTGAATAGTTCAAAACAGCGTTTTTCTATATTTTTGCAAGTTTAAAACAGCAATTATATAGTCATTTCTCATAAATCGCCGTTTCGCACGAAAGAAACATGAATTTATCAGTTTGAATAGTTAAAAACAGCGTTTTTCTATGTTTTTGCAAGTTTAAACAGCAATTTTATCGTCATTTCTCATAAATCGCCGTTTCGCACGAAAGAAACATGAATTTATTAGTTTGAATATTTGAAAACGGCGTTTTTCTATGTTTTTGCAAGTTTAAAACAGCAATTTTATTGTGATTTCACAAAATCCACCGTTTTGAACGTAAAAAACATGAATTTATCAGTTTAAATAGTTCAAAACAGCGTTTTTCTATGTTTTTGCAAGTTTAAAACAGCAATTTTATCGTAATTTCTCATAAATCGCCGTTTCGCACGAAAGAAACATGAATTTATCAGTTTGAATAGTTGAAAACAGCGTTTTTCTAGGTTTTTGCAAGTTTAAAACAGCAATTTTATCGTCATTTGTCATAAATCGCCGTTTCGCACGAAAGAAACATGAATTTATCAGTTTGAATAGTTAAAAACAGCGTTTTTCTATGTTTTTGCAAGTTTAAAACAGCAATTTTATCGTCATTTCTCATAAATCGCCGTTTCGCACGAAAGAAACATGAATTTATCAGTTTGAATTGTTGAAAACAGCGTTTTTCTATGTTTTTGCAAGTTTAAAACAGCAATTTTATCGTCATTTCTCATAAATCGCCGTTTCGCACGAAAGAAACATGAATTTATCAGTTTGAATAGTTGAAAACGGCGTTTTTCTATGTTTTTGCAAGTTGAAACAGCAATTTTATCGTCCTTTCTCATAAATCGCCGTTTCGCACGAAAGAAACCTGAATTTATCAGTTTGAATAGTTAAAAACAGCGTTTTTCTATTTTTTTGCAAGTTTAAAACAGCAATTTTATCGTCATTTCTCATAAATCGCCGTTTCGCACCAAAGCAACATGAATTTGTCAGTTTGAATACTTCAAAACAGCGTTTTTCTATGTTTTTGCAAGTTTTAAAACAGCAATTATATCGTCATTTCTCATAAATCGCCGTTTCGCACGAAAGAAACATGAATTTGTCAGTTTGAATAGTTCAAAACAGCGTTTTTCTATGTTTTTGCAAGTTTAAAACATCATGTTTATCGTCATTTTTCATAAATCGCCGTTTCGCACGAAAGAAATATGAATTTGTCAGTTTGAATAGTTCAAAACAGCGTTTTTCTATGTTTTTGCAAGTTTTCAACAGCAATTTTATCGTCATTTCTCATAAATCGCCGTTTCGCACGAATGAAACATGAATTTGTCAGTTTGAATAGTTCAAAACAGCGTTTTTCTATGTTTTTGCAAGTTTAAAACAGCACGTTTATCGTCATTTCTCATAAATCGCCGTTTCACACGAAAGAAACATGAATTTATCAGTTTGAATAGTTGAAAACAGCGTTTCTCTAGGTTTTTGCAAGTTTAAAACAGCAATTTTATCGTCATTTCTCATAAATCGCCGTTTCGTACGGAAGAAACATGAATTTTTCAGTTTGAATAGTTGAAAACAGCGTTATTCTATGTTTTTGCAAGTTTAAAACAGCAATTTTATTGTGATTTCACAAAAATTAACCGTTTCGAACGTAAAAAACATGAATTTATCAGTTTGAATAGTTCAAAACAGCGTTTTTTCTATGTTTTTGCAAGTTTAAAACAGCAATTATATAGTCATTTCTCATAAATCGCCGTATCGCACGAAAGAAACATGAATTTGTCAGTTTGAATAGTTCAAAACAGCGTTTTTCTATGTTTTTGCAAGTTTAAAACAGCAATTATATAGTCATTTCTCATAAATCGCCGTATCGCACGAAAGAAACATGAATTTGTCAGTTTGAATAGTTCAAAACAGCGTTTTTCTATATTTTTGCAAGTTTAAAACAGCAATTATATAGTCATTTCTCATAAATCGCCGTTTCGCACGAAAGAAACATGAATTTATTAGTTTGAATATTTGAAAACGGCGTTTTTCTATGTTTTTGCAAGTTTAAAACAGCAATTTTATTGTGATTTCACAAAATCCACCGTTTTGAACGTAAAAAACATGAATTTATCAGTTTAAATAGTTGAAAACAGCGTTTTTCTAGGTTTTTGCAAGTTTAAAACAGCAATTTTATCGTCATTTGTCATAAATCGCCGTTTCGCACGAAAGAAACATGAATTTATCAGTTTGAATAGTTAAAAACAGCGTTTTTCTATGTTTTTGCAAGTTTAAAACAGCAATTTTATCGTCATTTCTCATAAATCGCCGTTTCGCACGAAAGAAACATGAATTTATCAGTTTGAATTGTTGAAAACAGCGTTTTTCTATGTTTTTGCAAGTTTAAAACAGCAATTTTATCGTCATTTCTCATAAATCGCCGATTCGCACGAAAGAAACATGAATTTATCAGTTTGAATAGTTGAAAACGGCGTTTTTCTATGTTTTTGCAAGTTGAAACAGCAATTTTATCGTCCTTTCTCATAAATCGCCGTTTCGCACGAAAGAAACCTGAATTTATCAGTTTGAATAGTTAAAAACAGCGTTTTTCTATTTTTTTGCAAGTTTAAAACAGCAATTTTATCGTCATTTCTCATAAATCGCCGTTTCGCACCAAAGCAACATGAATTTGTCAGTTTGAATACTTCAAAACAGCGTTTTTCTATGTTTTTGCAAGTTTAAAACAGCAATTATATCGTCATTTCTCATAAATCGCCGTTTCGCACGAAAGAAACATGAATTTGTCAGTTTGAATAGTTCAAAACAGCGTTTTTCTATGTTTTTGCAAGTTTAAAACATCATGTTTATCGTCATTTTTCATAAAACGCCGTTTCGCACGAAAGAAATATGAATTTGTCAGTTTGAATAGTTCAAAACAGCGTTTTTCTATGTTTTTGCAAGTTTTCAACAGCAATTTTATCGTCATTTCTCATAAATCGCCGTTTCGCACGAATGAAACATGAATTTGTCAGTTTGAATAGTTCAAAACAGCGTTTTTCTATGTTTTTGCAAGTTTAAAACAGCACGTTTATCGTCATTTCTCATAAATCGCCGTTTCACACGAAAGAAACATGAATTTGTCAGTTTAAATAGTTCAAAACAGGGTTTTTCTATGTTTTTGCAAGTTTAAAACAGCAATTTTATCGTCATTTCTCATAAATCGCCGTTTCACACAAAAGAAACATGAATTTATCAGTTTGAATAGTTGAAAACAGCGTTTCTCTAGGTTTTTGCAAGTTTAAAACAGCAATTTTATCGTCATTTCTCATAAATCGCCGTTTCGTACGGAAGAAACATGAATTTTTCAGTTTGAATAGTTGAAAACAGCGTTATTCTATGTTTTTGCAAGTTTAAAACAGCAATTTTATTGTGATTTCACAAAAATCCACCGTTTCGAACGTAAAAAACATGAATTTATCAGTTTGAATAGTTCAAAACAGCGTTTTTCTATGTTTTTGCAAGTTTAAAACAGCAATTATATAGTCATTTCTCATAAATCGCCGTATCGCACGAAAGAAACATGAATTTGTCAGTTTGAATAGTTCAAAACAGCGTTTTTCTATGTTTTTGCAAGTTTAAAACAGCAATTATATAGTCATTTCTCATAAATCGCCGTATCGCACGAAAGAAACATGAATTTGTCAGTTTAAATAGTTCAAAACAGGGTTTTTCTATGTTTTTGCAAGTTTAAAACAGCAATTTTATCGTCATTTCTCATAAATCGCCGTTTCACACAAAAGAAACATGAATTTATCAGTTTGAATAGTTGAAAACAGCGTTTCTCTAGGTTTTTGCAAGTTTAAAACAGCAATTTTATCGTCATTTCTCATAAATCGCCGTTTCGTACGGAAGAAACATGAATTTTTCAGTTTGAATAGTTGAAAACAACGTTATTCTATGTTTTTGCAAGTTTAAAACAGCAATTTTATTGTGATTTCACAAAAATCCACCGTTTCGAACGTAAAAAACATGAATTTATCAGTTTGAATAGTTCAAAACAGCGTTTTTCTATGTTTTTGCAAGTTTAAAACAGCAATTATATAGTCATTTCTCATAAATCGCCGTATCGCACGAAAGAAACATGAATTTGTCAGTTTGAATAGTTCAAAACAGCGTTTTTCTATGTTTTTGCAAGTTTAAAACAGCAATTATATAGTCATTTCTCATAAATCGCCGTATCGCACGAAAGAAACATGAATTTGTCAGTTTGAATAGTTCAAAACAGCGTTTTTCTATATTTTTGCATGTTTAAAACAGCAATTATATAGTCATTTCTCATAAATCGCCGTTTCGCACGAAAGAAACATGAATTTATCAGTTTGAATAGTAAAAACAGCGTTTTTCTATGTTTTTGCAAGTTTAAACAGCAATTTTATCGTCATTTCTCATAAATCGCCGTTTCGCACGAAAGAAACATGAATTTATTAGTTTGAATATTTGAAAACGGCGTTTTTCTATGTTTTTGCAAGTTTAAAACAGCAATTTTATTGTGATTTCACAAAATCCACCGTTTTGAACGTAAAAAACATGAATTTATCAGTTTAAATAGTTCAAAACAGCGTTTTTCTATGTTTTTGCAAGTTTAAAACAGCAATTTTATCGTAATTTCTCATAAATCGCCGTTTCGCACGAAAGAAACATGAATTTATCAGTTTGAATAGTTGAAAACAGCGTTTTTCTAGGTTTTTGCAAGTTTAAAACAGCAATTTTATCGTCATTTCTCATAAATCGCCGTTTCGCACGAAAGAAACATGAATTTATCAGTTTGAATAGTTAAAAACAGCGTTTTTCTATGTTTTTGCAAGTTTAAAACAGCAATTTTATCGTCATTTCTCATAAATCGCCGTTTCGCACGAAAGAAACATGAATTTATCTGTTTGAATAGTTGAAAACAGCGTTTTTCTATGTTTTTGCAAGTTTAAAACAGCAATTTTATAGTCATTTCTCATAAATCGCCGTTTCGCACGAAAGAAACATGAATTTATCAGTTTGAATAGTTAAAAACAGCGTTTTTTTATGTTTTTGCAAGTTTAAACAGCAATTTTATCGTCATTTCTCATAAATCGCCGTTTCGCACGTAAGAAACATGAATTTATCAGTTTGAATAGTTGAAAACGGCGTTTTTCTATGTTTTTGCAAGTTTAAAACAGCAATTTTATCGTCATTTCTCATAAATCGCCGTTTCGCACGAAAGAAACATGAATTTATCTGTTTGAATAGTTGAAAACAGCGTTTTTCTATGTTTTTGCAAGTTTAAAACAGCAATTTTATCGTCATTTCTCTTAAATCGCCGTTTCTCACGAAAGAAACATGAATTTATCAGTTTGAATAGTTGAAAACAGCGTTTTATCGTGATTTCACAAAAATCCGCAGTTTCCAACAAAAGAAATTCATCAGTTTGATTAGCTGAAAACAGCGTTTTTTATGTTTTTACAAGTATAAAACAGCAATTTGAATCTCTTAATTCGCCGTTTCGTACGAAAGAAACATTTCACCCAATCCAAATACCACAAACACCAAACCTAAAACCCCGAACCCCAATCCCCAACTCAAACCCCAAACCTCAACCCCAAACCTCAACCCCAAACCCCAAAACTCGAACCCCCAACCCCAAACCTCAAACTTCGAACCCCAAATCCCTAACCTCAAACCCCAAACCTCAACCCTAAACCTCAACCCCAAACCTCAACCCCAAACCTCAACCCCAAACCCCAAAACTAGAACCCCCAACCCCAAACCTTAAATGTCGAACCCCAAATCCCTAACCTCAAACCCCAAAACTCAACCCCAAACCTCAACCCCAAACCTCAAGCCCAAACCTCAACCCCAAACCTCAACCCCATACCTCAACCCCAAACCTCAACCCCAAACCTCAACCACAAACCCCAAAACTCGAACCCCCAACCCCAAACCTCAAACTCCAAACCTCAACCCCAAACCTCAAACCTCGAACCCCAAACCTCAAACCTCGAACTTCAAACCCCAAACCTCAAACACCGAACCCCAACCCCAAACCTCAAACCGCGAACCCCAAACCTCAAACCCCAAATCTTAACCCCAAATCCCAAAACTCGAAACCCAAACCCCAAACCTCAAACCCCAAACCTCAACCCCAAACCTCAAACCTCGAACCCCAAACCACAAAACTGAATTTGTCAGTTTGGATAGTTCAAAACAGCGTTTTCTATGTTTTTTCAAGTTTAAAACAGCATTTTATATACGTCAGTTTAGATTGTTGAAAACAGCGTTTTCTTGGTTTTGCTAATTTAAAACAGCAGTTTCATCGTGATTTCACAAAAATCCACCGTTTCGAACTAAAGAAACATGAATTTATCAGTTTGAATAGTTGAAAACGGCGTTTTTCTATGTTTTTGCAAGTTAAAACAGCAATTTTATCGTCATTTCTCATAAATCGCCGTTTCGCACGAAAGAAACATGAATTTATCTGTTTGAATAGTTAAAAACAGCTTTTTATAGTGATTTCACAAAAATCCGCAGTTTCCAACAATAGAAATTCATCAGTTTGATTAGCTGAAAACACCGTTTTTTATGTTTTTACAAGTTTAAAACAGCAATTTGAATCTCATAATTCGCCGTTTCGTACGAAAGAAACATTTCACCCAATCCAAACACCACAGACACCAAACCTAAAACCCCGAACCCCAATCCCCAACTCAAACCCCAACCCTCAACCCCAAACCTCAAACCTCGAACCCCAAACCTCAAACTTCGAACCCCAAATCCCTAACCTCAAACCCCAAACTTTAACCCCAAACCTCAACCCCAAACCTCAACCCCAAACCTCAATCCCAAACCCCAAAACTCGAACCCCCAACCCCAAACCTCAAACTTCGAACCCCAAATCACTAACCTCAAACCCCAAACCTCAACCCCAAACCTCAACCCCAAACCTCAATTCCAAACCTCAACCCCAAACCTAAAAACTCGAACCCCCAACCCCAAACCTCAAACCCCAAACCTCAACCCCAAACCTCAAACCTCGAACCCCAAACCTCAAACCTCGAACCCCAAACCTCAAACCTCGAACCCCAAACCCCAAACCTTAAACACCGAACCCCAAACCTCAAACCCCAAACCTCAACCCCAAACCCCAAAACTCGAACCCCAAACCCCAAACCTAAACCCCAAACCTCAAACCTCGAACCCCATTCCACAAAACTGAATTTGTCAGTTTGGATAGGTCAAAACAGCGTTTTCTATGTTTTTGCAAGTTTAAAACAGCATTTTAAATACGTCAGTTTAGATTGTTGAAAACAGCGTTTTCTTGGTTTTGCTAGTTTAAAACAGCAGTTTCATCGTGATTTCACAAAAATCCACCGTTTCGAACTAAAGAAACATGAATTTATCAGTTTGAATAGTTGAAATAAATAAATAAATATATCAACACGCCTTTTACCCATTACGGGTGTGGCACTCTGCTTACGCAGATCTCGGTAAGTGATATATTTTCGTATGAAGTGCGGTTACCAGCCGTCAAATCATAGCCCCCAAGGATGTTAGTGGAGGAGGAACCACAGGGGTAAATTTAAATTTGTAACTGTCGGCAGTGGGATTCGAACTGAGGATCTCACGATCCACAGTCCGACACGTTGAAAACAGCGTTTTTCTTGTTTTTGCAAGTTTAAAACAGCAGTTTTATCGTCATTTCTCATAAATCGCCGTTTCGCACAAAAGAAACATGAATTTGTCAGTTTGAATAGTTCGAAACAGCGTTTTTCTATGTTTTTGCAAGTTTTCAACAGCAATTTTATCGTCATTTCTCATAAATCGCCGTTTCGCACGAAAGAAACTTGAATTTATCAGTTTGAATAGTTAAAAACAGCGTTTTTCTATGTTTTTGCAAGTTTAAAACAGCAATTTTTTCGTCATTTCTCATAAATCACCGTTTCGCACGAAAGAAACATGAATTAGTCAGTTTGAATACTTCAAAACAGCGTTTTTCTATGTTTTTTCAAGTTTAAAACAGCAATTATATCGTCATTTCTCATAAATCGCCGTTTCGCAAAATGAAACATGAATTTGTCTGTTTGAATAGTTCAAAACAGCGTTTTTCTATGTTTTTGCAAGTTTAAAACAGCACGTTTATCGTCATTTCTCATAAATCGCCGTTTCACACGAAAGAAACATGAATTTGTCAGTTTGAATAGTTCAAAACAGGGTTTTTCTATGTTTTTGCAAGTTTAAAACAGCAATTTTATCGTCATTTCTCATAAATCGCCGTTTCACACGAAAGAAACATGAATTTATCAGTTTGAATAGTTGAAAACAGCGTTTCTCTAGGTTTTTGCAAGTTTAAAACAGCAATTTTATCGTCATTTCTCATAAATCGCCGTTTCGTACGGAAGAAACATGAATTTTTCAGTTTGAATAGTTGAAAATAGCGTTATTCTATGTTTTTGCAAGTTTAAAACAGCAATTTTATTGTGATTTCACATAAATCCACCGTTTCGAAAGTAAAAAACATGAATTTATCAGTTTGAATAGTTGAAAACAGCGTTTCTCTAGGTTTTTGCAAGTTTAAAACAGCAATTTTATCGTCATTTCTCATAAATCGCCGTTTCCTACGGATGAAACATGAATTTTTCAGTTTGAATAGTTGAAAACAGCGTTTTTCTATGTTTTTGCAAGTTTAAAACAGCAATTTTATCGTAATTTATCATAAATCGCCGTTTCGCACGAAAGAAACATGAATTTGTCAGTTTGAATAGTTCAAAACAGCGTTTTTCTATGTTTTTGCAAGTTTAAAACAGCTATTATATAGTCATTTCTCATAAATCGCCGTTTCGCACGAAAGAAACATGAATTTGTCAGTTTGAATAGTTCAAAACAGCGTTTTTCTATATTTTTGCAAGTTTAAAACAGCAATTATATATTCATTTCTCATAAATCGCCGTTTCGCACGAGAGGAACATGAATTTATCAGTTTGAATAGTTGAAAACAGCGTTTTTCTAGGTTTTTGCAAGTTTAAAACAGCAATTTTATCGTCATTTCTCATAAATCGCCGTTTCGCACGAAAGAAACATGAATTTATCTGTTTGAATTGTTGAAAACAGCGTTTTTCTATGTTTTTGCAAGTTTAAATCAGCAATTTTATCGTCATTTCTCTTAAATCGCCGTTTCTCACGAAAGAAACATGAATTTATCAGTTTGAATAGTTGAAAACAGCGTTTTATCGTGATTTCACAAAAAAACGCAGTTTCCAACAAAAGAAATTCATCAGTTTGATTAGCTGAAAACAGCGTTTTTTATGTTTTTACAAGTTAAAACAGCAATTTGAATATCATAATTCGCCGTTTCGTACGAAAGAAACATTTCACCCAATCCAAACACCACAAACACCAAACCTAAAACCCCGAACCCCAATCCCCAACTCAAACCCCAACCCTCAACCCCAAACCTCAAACCTCGAACCTCAAACCTCAAACTTCGAACCCCAAATCCCTAACCTCAAACCCCAAACTTAAACCCCAAACCTCAACCCCAAACCTCAACCCCAAACCTCAACCCCAAACCCCAAAACTCGAACCCCCAACCCCAAACCTCAAACTTCGAACCCCAAATCCCTAACCTCAAACCCCAAACCTCAACCCCAAACCCCAAAACTCGAACCCCAACCCCAAACCTCAAACTTCGAACCCCAAAAACAGCAATTTTTTGGTGATTTCACAAAAATCCACCGTTTCGAACGTAAGAAACATGAATTTATCAGTTTGAATAGTTCAAATAGCGTTTTTCTATGTTTTTGCAAGTTTAAAACAGCAATTTTATCGTCATTTCTCATGCATCGCCGTTTTGCACGAAAGAAACATGAATTTATCAGTTTGAATTGTTGAAAACAGCGTTTTTCTATGTTTTTGCAAGTTTAAAACAGCAATTTTATCGTCATTTCTCATAAATCGCCGTTTCGCACAAAAGAAATATGAATTTGTCAGTTTGAATAGTTTAAAACAGCGTTTATCTAAGTTTTTGCAAGTTTTTAACAGCAGTTTTATCGTCAATTTTCATAAATCGCCGTTTCGCACGAAAGAAACATGAATTTATCAGTTAGAATAGTTGAAAACAGCGTTTTTCTAGGATTTTGCAAGTTTAAAACAGCAATTTTATCGTCATTTCTCATAAATCGCCGTTTCGCACGAAAGAAACATGAATTTATCAGTTTGAATAGTTAAAAACAGCGTATTTCTATGTATTTGCAAGTTTCAACAGCAATTTTATCGTCATTTCTCATAAATCGCCGTTTCGCACGAAAGAAACATGAATTTATCAGTTTGAATAGTTGAAAACGGCATTTTTCTATGTTTTTGTAAGTTTAAAACAGCAAATTTATCGTCATTTCTCATAAATCGCCGTTTCGCACGAAAGAAACATGAATTTGTCAGTTTGGATAGTTCAAAACTGCGTTTTCTATGTTTTTGAGAGTTTAAAACTGCATTTTAAATACGTCAGTTTAGATTGTTGAAAACAGCGTATTTTGCTAGTTTAAAACAGCAGTTTTATCGTGATATCACAAAAATCCACCGTTTCGAAGGAAAGAAACATGAATTTATCTGTTTGAGTAGTTGAAAACAGCGTTTTTCTATGTTTTTGCAAGTATAAAACAGCAATTTTATCGTCATTTCTCTTAAATCGCCGTTTCTCACGAAAGAAACATGAATTTATCAGTTTGAATAGTTGAAAACAGCGTTTTTCTTGTTTTTGCAAGTTTAAAACATAATTTTATAGTCATTTCTCATAAATCGCCGTTTCACACGAAATAAACATGAATTTATCAGTTTGAATAGTTGAAAACAGCGTTTCTCTATGTTTTTGTAAGTTTAAAACAGCAATTTTATCGTCATTTCTCATAAATCGCCGTTTCGCACGAAAGAAACATGAATTTATCAGTTTGAATAGTTGAAAACAGCGTTTTTCTTGTTTTTGCAAGTTTAAAACAGCAATTTTATCGTCATTTCTCATAAATCGCCGTTTCACACGAAAGAAACATGAATTTGTCAGTTTGAATAGTTGAAAACAGCGTTTTCTATGTTTTTGCAAGTTTAAAACAGCAATTTTATCGTCATTTCTCATAAATCGCCGTTTCGCACGAAAGAAACATGAATTTGTCAATTTGAATAGTTCAAAATAGCGTTTTTCAATGTATTTGCAAGTTTAAAACAGCAATTTTATCTTCATTTCTCATAAATCGCCGTTTCGCACGAAAGAAACATGAATTTATCAGTTTGAATTGTTGAAAACAGCGTTTTTCTATGTTTTTGCAAGTTTAAAACAGCAATTTTATCGTCATTTCTCATAAATCGTTTTTTCGCACGAAAGAAACATGAATTTGTCAGTTTGAATAGTTCAAAACAGCGTTTTTCTATGTTTTTGCAAGTTTAAAACATCATGTTTATCGTCATTTCTCATAAATCGCCGTTTCACACGAAAGAAACATGAATTTGTCAGTTTGAATAGTTCAAAACAGCATTTTTCTATGTTTTTGCAATTTTAAAACAGCAATTTTATTGTCATTCCTCATAAATCGCCGTTCCGCACGAAAGAAACATGAATTTGTCAGTTTGAATAGTTCAAAACAGCGTTTTTCTATGTTTTTGCAAGTTTAAAACAGCAATTTTATCGTCATTTCTCATGAATCGCCGTTTCGCACGAAAGAAACATGAATTTGTCAGTTTGAATAGTTCAAAACAGCGTTTTTCTATGTTTTTGCAAGTTTAAAACAGCTATTATATAGTCATTTCTCATAAATCGCCGTTTCGCACGAAAGAAACATGAATTTGTCAGTTTGAATAGTTCAAAACAGCGTTTTTCTATATTTTTGCAAGTTTAAAACAGCAATTATATAGTCATTTCTCATAAATCGCCGTTTCGCACGAAACAAACATGAATTTATCAGTTTGAATAGTTGAAAACAGCGTTTTTCTAGGTTTTTGCAAGTTTAAAACAGCAATTTTATCGTCATTTCTCATAAATCGCCGTTTCGCACGAAAGAAACATGAATTTATCTGTTTGAATAGTTGAAAACAGCGTTTTTCTATGTTTTTGCAAGTTTAAATCAGCAATTTTATCGTCATTTCTCTTAAATCGCCGTTTCTCACGAAAGAAACATGAATATATCAGTTTGAATAGTTGAAAACAGCGTTTTATCGTGATTTCACAAAAAAACGCAGTTTCCAACAAAAGAAATTCATCAGTTTGAATAGTTGAAAACAGCGTTTTTCTATGTTTTTGCAAGTTTAAAACAGCAATTTTATCGTCATTTCTCATAAATCGCCGTTTCGCACGAAAGAAACATGAATTTATCACTTTGAATTGTTGAAAACAGCGTTTTTCTATGTTTTTGCAAGTTTAAAACAGCAATTTTATCGTCATTTCTCATAAATCGTTTTTTCGCACGAAAGAAACATGAATTTGTCAGTTTGAATAGTTCAAAGCAGCGTTTTTCTATGTTTTTGCAAGTTTAAAACATCATGTTTCTCGTCATTTCTCATAAATCGCCGTTTCACACGAAAGAAACATGAATTTGTCAGTTTGAATAGTTCAAAACAGCATTTTTCTATGTTTTTGCAATTTTAAAACAGCAATTTTATTGTCATTTCTCATAAGTCGCCGTTTCGCACGAAAGAAACATGAATTTATCAGTTTGAATAGTTAAAAACAGCGTTTCTCTATGTTTTTGCAAGTTTAAAACAGCAATTTTATCGTCATTTCTCATAAATCGCCGTTTCGCACGGAAGAAACATGAATTTGTCAGTTTGAATAGTTTAAAACAGCGTTTTTCTATGTTTTTGCAAGTTTAAAACAGCAATTTTATGGTGATTTCACAAAAATTCCCGTTTCGAACGCAAGAAACATGAATTTATCAGTTTGAATAGTTGAAAACAGCGTTTCTCTATGTTTTTGCAAGTTTAAAACAGCAATTTTATCGTCATTTCTCATAAATCGCCGTTTCGCACGAAAGAAACATAAATTTGTCAGTTTGAATAGTACAAAACAGCGTTTTTCTATATTTTTGCAAGTTTAAAACAGCAATTTTATCGTCATTTCTCATAAATCGCCGTTTCGCACGAAAGAAACATGAATTTATCAGTTTGAATAGTTAAAAACAGCGATTTTCTATGTTTTTGCAAGTTTAAACAGCAATTTTATCGTCATTTCTCATTAATCGCCGTTTCGCACGAAAGAAACTTGAATTTATCTGTTTTAATAGTTGAAAACGGCGTTTTTCTATGTTTTTGCAAGTTTAAAACAGCAATTTTATCGTCATTTCTCATAAATCGCCGTTTCGCACGAAAGAAACATGAATTTGTCAGTTTGGATAGTTCAAAACTGCGTTTTCTATGTTTTTGCAAGTTTAAAAAAACATTTTAAATACGTCAGTTTAGATTGTTAAAAACAGCGTATTTTGCTAGTTTAAAACAGCAGTTTTATCGTGATTTCACAAAAATCCACCGTTTCGAAGGAAAGAAACATGAATTTATCTGTTTGAATAGTTGAAAACAGCGTTTTTCTATGTTTTTGCAAGTTCAAAACAGCAATTTTATCGTCATTTCTCATAAATCGCCGTTTCGCACGAAAGAAACATGAATTTGTCAATTTGAATAGTTCAAAATAGCGTTTTTCAATGTATTTGCAAGTTTAAAACAGCAATTTTATCTTCATTTCTCATAAATCGCCGTTTCGCACGAAAGAAACATGAATTTATCAGTTTGAATTGTTGAAAACAGCGTTTTTCTATGTTTTTGCAAGTTTAAAACAGCAATTTTATCGTCATTTCTCATAAATCGTTTTTTCGCACGAAAGAAACATGAATTTGTCAGTTTGAATAGTTCAAAACAGCGTTTTTCTATGTTTTTGCAAGTTTAAAACATCATGTTTATCGTCATTTCTCATAAATCGCCGTTTCACACGAAAGAAACATGAATTTGTCAGTTTGAATAGTTCAAAACAGCATTTTTCTATGTTTTTGCAATTTTAAAACAGCAATTTTATTGTCATTCCTCATAAATCGCCGTTCCGCACGAAAGAAACATGAATTTGTCAGTTTGAATAGTTCAAAACAGCGTTTTTCTATGTTTTTGCAAGTTTAAAACAGCAATTTTATCGTCATTTCTCATGAATCGCCGTTTCGCACGAAAGAAACATGAATTTGTCAGTTTGAATAGTTCAAAACAGTGTTTTTCTATGTTTTTGCAAGTTTAAAACAGCTATTATATAGTCATTTCTCATAAATCGCCGTTTCGCACGAAAGAAACATGAATTTGTCAGTTTGAATAGTTCAAAACAGCGTTTTTCTATATTTTTGCAAGTTTAAAACAGCAATTATATAGTCATTTCTCATAAATCGCCGTTTCGCACGAAAGAAACATGAATTTATCAGTTTGATTAGTTGAAAACAGCGTTTTTCTAGGTTTTTGCAAGTTTAAAACAGCAATTTTATCGTCATTTCTCATAAATCGCTGTTTCGCACGAAAGAAACATGAATTTATCTGTTTGAATAGTTGAAAACAGCGTTTTTCTATGTTTTTGCAAGTTTAAAACAGCAATTTTATCGTCATTTCTCATAAATCGTTTTTTCGCACGAAAGAAACATGAATTTGTCAGTTTGAATAGTTCAAAACAGCGTTTTTCTATGTTTTTGCAAGTTTAAAACATCATGTTTCTCGTCATTTCTCATAAATCGCCGTTTCACACGAAAGAAACATGAATTTGTCAGTTTGAATAGTTCAAAACAGCATTTTTCTATGTTTTTGCAATTTTAAAACAGCAATTTTATTGTCATTTCTCATAAGTCGCCGTTTCGCACGAAAGAAACATGAATTTATCAGTTTGAATAGTTAAAAACAGCGTTTCTCTATGTTTTTGCAAGTTTAAAACAGCAATTTTATCGTCATTTCTCATAAATCGCCGTTTCGCACGGAAGAAACATGAATTTGTCAGTTTGAATAGTTTAAAACAGCGTTTTTCTATGTTTTTGCAAGTTTAAAACAGCAATTTTATGGTGATTTCACAAAAATCCCCGTTTCGAACGTAAGAAACATGAATTTATCAGTTTGAATAGTTGAAAACAGCGTTTCTCTATGTTTTTGCAAGTTTAAAACAGCAATTTTATCGTCATTTCTCATAAATCGCCGTTTCGCACGAAAGAAACATAAATTTGTCAGTTTGAATAGTACAAAACAGCGTTTTTCTATATTTTTGCAAGTTTAAAACAGCAATTTTATCGTCATTTCTCATAAATCGCAGTTTCGCACGAAAGAAACATGAATTTATCAGTTTGAATAGTTAAAAACAGCGATTTTCTATGTTTTTGCAAGTTTAAACAGCAATTTTATCGTCATTTCTCATAAATCGCCGTTTCGCACGAAAGAAACTTGAATTTATCTGTTTTAATAGTTGAAAACGGCGTTTTACTATGTTTTTGCAAGTTTAAAACAGCAATTTTATCGTCATTTCTCATAAATCGCCGTTTCGCACGAAAGAAACATGAATTTGTCAGTTTGGATAGTTCAAAACTGCGTTTTCTATGTTTTTGCAAGTTTAAAAAAACATTTTAATTACGTCAGTTTAGATTGTTGAAAACAGCGTATTTTGCTAGTTTAAAACAGCAGTTTTATCGTGATTTCACAAAAATCCACCGTTTCGAAGGAAAGAAACATGAATTTATCTGTTTGAATAGTTGAAAACAGCGTTTTTCTATGTTTTTGCAAGTTTAAAACAGCAATTTTATCGTCATTTCTCTTAAATTGCCGTTTCTCACGAAAGAAACATGAATTTATCAGTTTGAATTGTTGAAAACAGCGTTTTTCTTGTATTTGCAAGTTTAAAATATAATTTTATCGTCATTTCTCATAAATCGCCGTTTCGCACGAAAGAAACATGAATTTATCAGTTTGAATTGTTAAAAATAGCTTTTTTCTATGTTTTTGCAAGTTTAAAACAGCAATTTTATCGTCATTTCTCATAAATCGCCGTTTCGCACGAAAGAAACATGAATTTGTCAGTTTGGATAGTTCAAAACTGCGTTTTCTATGTTTTTGCAAGTTTAAAACAACATTTTAAATACGTCAGTTTAGATTGTTGAAAACAGCGTATTTTGCTAGTTTAAAACAGCAGTTTTATCGTGATTTCACAAAAATCCACCGTTTCGAAGGAAAGAAACATGAATTTATCTGTTTGAATAGTTGAAAACAGCGTTTTTCTATGTTTTTGCAAGTTTAAAACAGCAATTTTATCGTCATTTCTCTTAAATTGCCGTTTCTCACGAAAGAAACATGAATTTATCAGTTTGAATTGTTGAAAACAGCGTTTTTCTTGTATTTGCAAGTTTAAAATATAATTTTATCGTCATTTCTCATAAATCGCCGTTTCGCACGAAAGAAACATGAATTTATCAGTTTGAATTGTAAAAAATAGCTTTTTTCTATGTTTTTGCAAGTTTAAAACAGCAATTTTATCGTCATTTCTCATAAATCGCCGTTTCGCACGAAAGAAACATGAATTTGTCAGTTTGGATAGTTCAAAACTGCGTTTTCTATGTTTTTGCAAGTTTAAAACAGCAGTTTTATCGTCATTTCTCATAAATCGCCGTTTCGCACGAAAGAAACTTGAATTTGTCAGTTTGAATAGTTCAAAACAGCATTTTTTTATGTTTTTGCAAGTTTAAAACAGCAT